>JAEQML010073699.1:0-14806 GCA_016904865.1 Pissodes strobi | reverse complement strand
TGTAGAGCAAAATGATTTAAAACTCAGTCGTTTTTTTTAAAGAAATAACCGTCTTGTTTCAGCAATAACCTTTTTAGTTTGAAGATACCTTTCCAAGGTAGGATTATATTTCAAATTTCTAATAAAGAATCTTCTACGATTTAGTTCATTTCTACATTCATCATCCCACCATGGTACTGACGGTTTAAATTTGTGTTTTAAGGGCTTAGATACAGGGATAGATTGGTCTGCTGCTGAGTTGATGACATTTTGGAATTCCTCATAGCTTATACTATCTACCTCAGAAAGAGATATCAGAACTTTATCATGGTATTGATCCCATTTGGCTTTTTTGAAGCATCTTTTCTGTTTACAATTCAAAGGTGTGTACGAAGCATCTGTATTATAGTTCACTATTATGGGAAAATGGTCACTATTACCACAATCCTCCAAGATAGACCAAGACATTTTATTCGCTATTGCCACACTGGTTAAAGAAAGATCAACCGCAGATACATTTAAATTCGGTGAGCTTAATCTCGTTGCACTTCCGTCATTCAATATTACCAAATGAAGTTGTTCCAAGGATTTACCAATAACCCTTCCATTCCGATTGGACATAGAGCTCCCCCATAAAGGGTGATTTGCATTCATATCTCCTACAATAATTTTGGGGTTAGGAATGGAGTCAATAAGACGTCTCCAAGAGTTATCATCAATATATACATTAGGGGGGATATAACAATTTAAAAGATAAATATTGTGCTTTACAATCTTGATACACTGAACCTGCAAATTTTGATCCAGAAATGAATCATCAATATGGTACTCATTAACATCAAGATTATTCCTGATTAAGAGAGCAACTCCACCCTTGCTGTCTGGGCGGTCCCTTCTAAAAGATATATAACCAGGGTAATTAGCAATGATTCCTGGATTTAACCATGTTTCACTTAAAGCTACTATATTAGGCAAACACTCTTTAATAAAAATTTGTAGATTAGATCTATTGGCACAAAGACTTCTAATATTCCATTGAAGTATTTTAATATTTTCATTGAATACTAACTCCAACTAGGGCTTAAATAGCCCTCCTCTCTTTCTTTTGCACCCCTAGGGTGAACTAAACTCATAATATATTTTTTAACCAGCTCTCTTTGCGCCTCTGACAGTTGGAGAGCTTCCTCTCCAAATCCCATAAATTCTAGCATATTGCCAACATTTTGTTGCCTAAAATTATTTTGTGAGATGTGAGTCGGAGGAGATTCTGGAATGTATAGAGGAGATGATAGACCTGAAATTATTGGTGTAGTTTTAGATCTTACCAAAGGCTGTATTAGGCAAGCTTGGTGTTCTTCTCTGCTGTATTCAGGTTGTGGAGGTGGGGTTCTAATTTTCTGTCTTTTGTTAGTTGCGACTCTGCTGTATGATGGCATCTGTGTTTAGTTGTGCATATTTTGTGTGAATCGCACTACATTATCATCCCTTGCAGTAAAGTTTGGAATGGTGACCTGCTCCTTTGTTGCCAGCACCGGAAAATCTTTCGTAGACCTTACAAATGAGTGTTTTTTAATCTTAGGAACTAATAATTCAGCTTCATAAAATGAGATAGCATTCATAGACATATAAAATCTGATTTGCTTTTGTCTTATGTATTCAGGACAATCTTGATTGGTAGATAAATGGTTTGTGCTGTTACAGTGATAGCATTTATTTGGGGCTGTGCAGTTGCCCTCATGAACAACTGTACATTTCTGGCATTTACGCTTACCTCTACATTGTGATTGCACATGTCCATATAATAAGCAACCGTAACACTGAGTAACTCGCATGATATACGGTTCCACAAGACACTCCAATCGAAATAAAAATAAAGAATTAGGCAATATTTTCCCCTCAAAGGTGAACAAACATGATCCAGTTTTATGGTATTCCGCCTTTTGGTCTACAATTACTTTCCGATTAAATCTCATTACATCCATGATACTTATTGCGCATTCAGTATTTTTAATAATTTCCTCCGTAGAGAGCTCTTTATAAATACCTTTAACAATACCCTTGCAGCTGACATTCATATTAGGTATGAATATATCATAGCCCTTACTCAATAAAATTTCATTTTCTAAGAACTTATTGGCTGCTTCCGGAGATTTGAATTCTATTGTAACTCTATTTTTACCCTTTCTCAAGGGCCCCGTTTTATGTTCTATATTTAGATTGGCCAAATCCCTGGCTATTGCCATAGGATGGTAATTACCAATGTTTTGTCCCTGTTTTCCCTGTACAGTAACAGTAAAAGGTCCCAAACTGTTAGGTTTATATTTATTTATTCGCTTTTTAGTTGCAGAACTACTTGAACTTGATTGAGAATATTGATTATTTATCATTTCAGTATCGTTAATTATATTTATTGGGGGAGGCACATTGGCCCCCCCCATAATTCTCCTCCATTTCCCCAACCGCGTGTTGGGGAAGCCTAGGTTATGTCTTTAATTTAGAAAACAAATAGATATATGAGAAAATTAAAAGGAATGAATGGGTCTTACTCACAGAGGAAGGTGTTAGTATAGCTTAATTGATTTTATTCTAATAATTTGATTAGAGTTCACTTTTTCACGTCCACGCTGTTTAATAGCTCGGTCGGAAAACGAATATCGAGGTTATGTTGTGCTTCCACTTCTCTCGTCAAGTCGTCAAGCAACGTACGATTATACGGCGTTGCCGGTTGCTGCTTTCTTCGTATACGAACTTTTATTCGAACGGTGTTAAAAAATACATAATTAGCACCGTACACGAAAATTTTCATGTGGAAATATTCGTACACGCAAATATTCGTGTGAACTCGAAAATCGGGGGCCCAGGTTGATATCCACTTGTTCGTCAAACTTTTGCAAGAGATGTGTATATTTTGCGTCCATGTGCTCCAACTTTCCCATCACGTCGCTTAGTGTATATTCTCCGTTTATAACTGGAATCCTAGATTCGGCATTTGTCGGAGTGCCCATTGATCCTATAGACGGTCTTTTAACAATTTCATTCTTAGCGTCGCATGACTGGCAAAACCATCTCTTACCGTTTCGGTTTTTGAATTCTTTTTCATAACTATTGAATTGAGCTTTGGACATATTTATGCATTTGGCGTGACACCACCTGTTGCAATTACAGCACTGTATAGCATAAGTGTTTTCTGTTGCACTTTAAACACTTTGTATCGACCATTGTCCTCAGCAAAATCCCAACAAGCTGGCAACGTCGGAGCACTACGATCACATTGCACGTTGCTAACTCATACCTTCTGAGAATATTTGCCTTCACTTCCTATGGCAGATTATCACTTGTTTTGAAGTTTCAACCACGGTAAACCCTTTATCTTTCACTATTTCTTCAAAAAATTCCACTGTTTAGATCTCAAAATAAATAAACATATGCACGACCTTGCCGCTAACATTATAATATACAAAACAACTTGACACTGAAATAAAAAACAGTCAATAACTTCAAAACATTTAATTTTTACGAAAAAAAAAAAGAAATAATATTTTTAGTGATACAAATTTATATACATCGACATTTTCCTATGAGTCAAGGTAGGGGGCAATTTTCAATATGTAAAAGAAACAGGTAAATCACAGAAAAAATGTTTAAAATATTAGTGTTAATAACCCTAATAGGTGAACTAATTTAACTATATACAAAAGTATAATATAATATTCATATAAATTAGAATGGGTTATCGTGGTGAATATGTTGTTTACCACCATAACAGGACATGCGTAAAATTACATCAATGCCGGTAAATAAATAATAGCTTTTTTTGTCATGTCCGATTACCATAAAAAGACAGACGAAATTACAGGTATTAATGTATTTAGGCTTAACTCTGAAGCTTAAAGATTTTTAGCTCAACTTGAATATTCCCAGCCACTTGAAAAGTTGATAAGCTCAACATTTTTGGTTCATTTTTCCAAGTTTGCTTGAATTTGTTGAAATACGCATCATTAAGATACTATCTGAAAAAGTCACAACAGTTACATTTTGAATAACAGAATTCTCTGCATATGTTTTCATTTTGATACAATTTTGGAAACTACCAAAACCAAGGGAGATTAAATTAATAAGAATTATCACTTTCGGACGACCTATAGATGGGGGTAGCCAAACTAACAGTATCATTAATTTAAGGTAATATATTACCCTGTGTATATTCTCTCAAGGCCACATTTAGTTAAAAGATACTATTGAAAAAAATATTTAACAAACAGGCATACAAAACTAGGAAAGGAAAAGAATTCTATAATTTTAGCCGAAATAAAATTCAAATTATAATTTGGCCTAACAAGTAACCTCGATTAGATTAACCGGTGACAACGGGGTTACGAGGAAAATCCGAAGTAATAATTCTTATCGTTAATCCTCAATCCCTCGACAGCCACTGAAAGCCCACCGGGAGAATAACACATCCCAGTCTAGTCCTCTCTTTCCAGATCTGATTTTCCCTGCTGTCAATCGTTCAGTTCTATTACGTCACTGGACCGGCCGGGCGCGCCGCTTTTGCTTTGAGGTGGCTGGATGTAGTTTTGTGACGCTTGCGCCATCTGCAGCAGTCTAAGTTCGTCCGGAGAGATGTTCATGTTGCCCAACATTTGATTTGCTACCTGCTGTTTCTTAAGCATCTGCTGAAGCTGGTACTCCTTCAGGAAGTTCTCTCGCATGCGTTGCGCGTGCAACGCTTGCATAAGATGGATCTCTTGCTGCACGCGGTTGTACATGCTGAAGTCATTCTCGGACATTTGCACCTGGAAGAAATGTTAGATTATGTGAATCCTGTAAACAATAAGATATTAAGTATTCAAGGGAGAATAAGCAAAGATCTCCTCAAAAAAAATTATAAAACAATTAAACAAGAGAGTTCGTTAAGTATTTCCAACATTTATGCTTTTAAATGGTTCAGATACTTATTATGAATAAAACGTTCCAAAATGGTAAATTTTCTTTTATATGTTCGAGAAAGTATCGATAGAGAAAAAAATGTTTAACCTGTAATTGAGTGACAAGTGCTGGCAATATGCCCTTAATTTGGACATCCGACCAGGTAGGGTTGTCTTTGCGAACGATGCTTGCCAGCGCCATCTGAATAACTTGTGGTGAGAAGTTGAACGTGTTGTTCGGGATAGCTGTAAAAAAACGATTACATAAGACTCCTTAAAGATATTAAAACACACCATTTTTCATGGTGCTTTTCTACATAATGTTGAAGATTGCTTGTTCACAATCTAATTACAGAACATGATCCCAAGGAATATAAATTTTTGGTGCAAACTACATAAATTCTGCTCTTATGCGATGGCAAAGTATTTTGAGAGCACGTGAATGGCTCTAGAACAGAGGGTCAAAGTCAAAGTCAAAATAAGCTTTATTGTCAGAAGCCATAATATCTTGCCAACAAAGCGTAAACACAACAGTAATGATAAACAATAATAATAAAAAATAACAAATACAAAAGACCGAAAAAGTCTTGAAAAAGCTCATGAGCTACAAATTAAAACTTAAAATACAAAATAACACCATTAAAAACTATCACAGTAAAATTCATTTATATTATAATAGGCTCTATCAACCAGGAGTCCCCTAACCTTTCCTCTAAATAGCTTTAGAGAATCCAACTGTCTTAAACTTAGTGGTAAATGGTTATATATTTTAGTACTTTCATAAATAATTATTGATCTCTTTACTAATGTTGAGCAAGGAATTGGCAGCATTAAATCCGAAATTTTTCGGGTGGAGTGGAAAACATTACGAGATAACAGTCTATGTGTGTCCTTATGAACAAATGTAACCGTTTCCAGGAGAACTGTATGAAGTTAATTTTTTTTTTTAATAAACAATGGTCTACAATGAGCCCAATTGCTAGCTGCACAAATACATCTAATAGCCCGCTTTTGTAAAATGAAGAGTGTTCACTAAGTTCACACTACACATCCCCCAAAAACAGATGCCATACGTTAACCTTGGCTCAATAAGTGCAAAATACAGTGATCTGGATAAAGAATGCCCCAATTCCACTGCCATCAACCTCACTGCAAAACAACCAGATGAAATCTTCCTCGAAACGACCGCAATATGAGAGCTAAAACTGAAATCAGAGTCAATTACTCCAAGAAACTTAGCTTCAGGCCGACACTCGATTGACATATTGTGGAGGTTAGAAAATCCCAGATCACACCTGAAGGACAGAACACTTGTCTTAAGCCGCGTTCGTTTTTGTCATCTTTTTTCTCGATTTGCTCTGACATTTTGACAGGCACGTGTCTTGGATTTTCCTTTTAAATACCCAGACCTCGTGACTGTCAAATTTTCAGAGCAAATCGAGGAAAAAGATGACAAAAACGAACGCGGCTTTAGTAAAGTTCAGTAAGGGCAGGTTAGAGTCACATCAAGACTTGAGCACTTGAAGATCCACCTGAATAGCTCGCTTTAGACTCAAAAGGTCAGCACAGTGCCATAGAATTGTGGTGTCGTCAGCGAATAAAGTAAATCTACCAACAACCATTAGCGAGGCAGGATCATTTATAAAGATAAGAAACAAAACAGGTCCCAAAACTGATCCATGAGGAACCCCACAATCTTCTTCTTTAGGTGCCGTCTTTGTTGCGAAGGTTGGCAATCATCAATGCTATGCGTATTCTTGAAACAGCAGATCTAAACAACTGATTTGTGGTGCATCCGTACCAGTCACGCAGATTCTTCAACCACGTCTTCGTGACGTCTTCTTCCGACACTTCTTCTTTCCTGAATCTTTCCCAGTATTATCAGTTGTAACAAGCTGTATTTTGACCCCCTCATAAAATGTCCCAGATACTGTAATTTTTGTTTTTTAATTGTCAGAATTATTTCTTTTTCTTTGTTCATCCGTCTTAGCACTTCAATATTTGTTATTCTTTCTATCCAGCTAATTTTTAGTATTCTCCGGTATGTCCAGTGTTCGAAAGCCTCTAGTCTTCTTATATCTTCTTTCTTCAGGGTCCATGGCTCCATGCCATAAAGCAGTACAGACAGCAAATAGCATCTCAGCATTTTGATTTTCAAGGCCAAACTTGTGCAGAATATTTTTTTCATTTTCATAAACGCTGATCTTTCTTTTCTATTCTAATTCTTATTTCCTGGGAGCAGTCGTTGTCTTTGTTGATAATGGTACCGAGGTATTTGTATTTTTCTACCTGTTGTACTGGTTGGTTGTGTATATAGATTTGTTCGACATTGTTTGTTCTTTTGCTAATCAACATAAATATAGTTTTTTTCACGTTCATTGTCAGTCCATATTCTTCGCTTTATTCACTAATATTTGTAAATCTTGGAGTGTGCTTGCTATCAGTACTGTATCATCAGCATACCTCAAGTTAGTAATGGGTATTCCGTTTATGTTAACTCCTCTTGTTTCATTGCTTAATGCAGTTTTCATGATTTCCTCCGAATAAAGGTTGAATAGTGCCGGTGACAGAATACGCCCTTGCCGGACTCCCTTTTCTATTTTCTTTGTTCTGTGGTATGTCCTTCTACCTTTAACATTGCTTTTTGATTGTAATATAAATTAGCAATAATTCTGATGTCTTTTCTGTCTAATTTTTTTGATTTTACAAGTGTGATGAGATGGTCGTGTTTTACCCTGTCGAAAGCCTTGTTGTAGTCTATGAAGCATATGTACAGATCTTGATTTATGTCCATGCATCGTTGTGCGAGTACATTTAAAGTGAACAATGCTTCCCTTGTGTCAAAACCTTCTCGAAAACCAAACTGCGTCTCGCTGATTTCTTGTTCCAATTTCCTATACATTCTATTATGTATTATTTTCAGGAATGCTTTCAAGGTATGGCTCATGAGACTTATTGTGCACATTGTTTAGCGTTGGAACATTTGAGGATGACTACAAAGGTTGGTATGAGCCATTCATCTGGTATGATTCCTGTATTATATATGGTGTTAAATAAGTCCAGCAGAATATCTGTATGTTCCCATTCTATCAGTTTGATTATTTCGGCAGGTAATTCATCCGGCCCTGAGACTTTCCCATATTTTAGTGTTTTTATAGCGTACACGACTTCTGACTTCGTTATCTCGGGTCCGTTTTCCTCCTGTCCATCGATCTATTCTTCGTTTTTCCTGTTATCCTTAAAGAGTTCTATGTATGTTTTTCTTTCTTTCCATTCTCATCTTTTTGTATGTTCCTGTTCTTTCTTTAATCATTTTATACAAATTAAAATCGTCGTGTTTAACCTATAGTAGTTCTATTTCTCCACATTTCTCTTTGTACCACTCCTCTTTGGCTTGCCTTATTTGTGTGCGAATAATTTTTTTGGATATCGTTGTATGCTTTCTTGTCGTTCTTGAGTCTCCGTCGCCTTTCCATCAGTTGAAGTATCGTAGGAGTCATCCATTCTTGTTTTTGGGAACGGGTTTTCTTTGTCAGAATTGTTTCGCTTGGTTCGGTTAGGGAAGATTTAAAAGCTTCCCATTTGTTGTTTGTGACATTTTTTGTTATTTGGAATGTCTATCTCTGGTGCGGTGATGTTCTTCAGATTCTCATTGATTTTGTTCTTAATTTCTTGTCTTGTTTCAGTATTATTGAGGAGGGTGAGATCTAAATATGGCTTTCTTTTTTTGTGTTTTTTTTTTCAGTTTAATGTTGAGTCTAGCCACTACAGGATTATGGTCGGATGAAACATCCGCTCCTGGGTAGGTTTTTACCGTCTTTATGCTGTTTTTATACCGATTATTTATTAAGATGTAGTCTGTCTAGTTTCTGACAAGGTTATTAGGGTTATCTTGTGGGGATTTCCATGTATAAAGTCGTCGGTTTGGAAGCTTATAGAAATTGTTTGTTATAATTAGATCATATTCTTGACTAAATTGAAGTAATCTATCCCCCCTCTCATTTCTTACTCCAAGTCCCCATTCTCCAACGTATTTGCCAGCTTTACCTTTTCCGATTTTGGCATTAAAAGTGATATCTCTGGGTTTCATCGCCTGCAAAATATTGCCAAGGACTTCACAGAATTCATCTGATTTATCTGCTGTCGGGGCATATATTTCACTGATGTTAATTTTGCAATAGTTCTCCAGAATTTCAAACTGAGTTGATCCAACACAAACCCCGTGCCGCCGTCCGGACAAATAGGATTGAAACCATGAAAGCGTTATACCTCGAAATTCATAGTGATGAAGCTTCCGCAGCAGAATCCGGTGATCAACGCAATCAAATACTTTTGATAAGTCACAGAAAGCTGCCGCAGTTACCCCACCACTATTTATGCCAGAATATAGTCCCTCCAAAAACTGAAAAATGGCATCATTAGTACTATGGCTCTCCCAAAAACCAAATTGATGAGAATTTAGAACGTGGTTAAAGTCTAGAAATGATATCATCCTTCCTTTGACAAGCTTTTCCACAATCTTAGATAAACCAGATAAAAGTGAGTTTGGTCTATAATTGGAGGGCTCGTTCGAATCTCCGGTCTTGTGTAGTGGTATGACTTTCGCCAGTTTAAGACATGAAGAGAAGACACCAGACTCCCATGATATATTGATTGCCTGAGCCAAAACTTCCAATATCCAGGCAAGTTTAAAAATAATTTGATAGACAACTCATCAAACCCGGAGCTATTTTTGTTCTTTATCCGAAAAATTGTCTCTTTTAGCTCTTCTGCGTTTGTAGGAACAAAGTAAAAGGAGTTGCTAACTTTTGTATTAAGTGGTAAAAAAACTGAGTGGATCAGCAGGTTGGTGTATATTTTTGGCCAGATTATCTGCTACAGAACAGTAATATTTGTTAACTAAATTTGGACATAAGTTTGGGGTAAAATCATTTTTTTTTTTACGAATATCATTAATGATTGACCAACCTTCCCTTTGCTTGTTGGATGCCGCAGCAAAACGATTGCGGTAATGCCAATTTTTAGCTAGTCTTATAAGGTTTCTATATATTGATCTGTATTTACCATAGTAGGAATGGAAAAATAGATTATTTGTAAATTTTCGAATATGGTGAAGAACTCGAAGGTTCCTCGAGGATAATCTTAGTCCTTTGGTCAGCCATGGTTTTTTCTTTTTTATCCTTAACCTCCTAACAGGAAAAGTTCTATGAAAATTTTGCAATAGTTCACGGTGAAATTCCCCTATAGGATCGAGGGATGATAAAATACAGTCCCAAGAAGTATTAGTACACCTCCAAAAAAACTGATTATAGTTTGACGAGCTAAAAATTCTACCATACTTATGCACTGGTGGTTTTTGTAGAGTTATCATTTCAATGTTACATAAAACGGCCTGCAGACAAGCCTACATCAATAACTGAACAGTCAACCAGTTTAGAACAACCATTTGAACACAAATAATCTATCAAAGTAGACGAATACTGTGACACACGAGTTGGACAATTGACATGCATTTGTAGATCAAAAGACCTACAAAGATTAGTCAATCTTACTGTTGCAATGGAGTCTGAATCATTAAAATTTATGTTTAGGTCACCGGAGCATGACAGATGAAGAGGCACCAGCGACAATAGCGCATCCAATTCATCATAATTAGGTGATCTATAAATACAGATAATGTGAATATTCAAAAATCTTCTGCTCAAGCAGATCATTAAACTTAGTTAAAGATTGAAAATAGTTGTTAGCTAAAAATTCTTCATCACTAGAATGATGCAGCCACTGTGACCGTAAATAGCTCTGCAAAAGGACGACACTACCATATAGTCAGGAATGAAGGCCAGCCCATCCTCTCTTAGCCGATATCACGGTTATCAGCACTGATCAATAAAGACATACAATTCGGCAGACTTGTTTCTAAGTGATTGAATATTTAAGAGAAGAAAGAAAAGATTATTAGTATCAGCAGCTAAGTGGTTTGCTATATTTGAAAAGTTTAGGTTTAAATTTAGACCCGGTTCCGACTCACGGACATCTGTATCTATAGTTATCACTTCAGTGTCCAAACCTCTCTTTGTAACATTTTCGGACTCAATCCCCACTTCCACACCTACGCTTTGTATATTTTTAGAGAATCCAAATTAAAGTAGTCATCAAAAAGATTAACAAAAACTAGATTTTTAGCGGTCAGTGTTTAAAATATTAACTGAGAGAGCATTTCACAAATAACACTGTGGAGTAAAGTGAGAGTTAATATCTAAAAAGCTAAAATTATCTGGTATATACAAATTTAATTTGTTTAGAAAATTGTACATTTTTGTATTAAATTTTTAGATTAATTTATTTACTTTAGCATATTGTAGCTAGCACTACAACATCTGTATGTCCCAGTTGTTTTAAAAAGCTATTTATTTCTCTAAAAAGAGGAATTTTGATTTTGTTTAAATCATTAAAACCGGCTGTAATAATCACATAATCATGTAAGGTAAACGCTTTGGTTAGTTCAATAATAGTTTCAATAACATTAAGAAATATAGCATAAGGTTTAAAAATTGATTGGATACAAGCATCTTTCAAAAGACTATTTAACAAATGGTTCAAATTATAACCTTTTTGGTCACGTAAAATAAGTATTTTCCGCTTATATTCCAAATGATTATAGTCATTAAAATGAGAAGAGCCACTAAGATTATCGCCAATATCACCTGGGCAAGGTAGTTCTTCCTGCATTATAGGCGCTGAGGTAGTACCCATTGTAGCTTCAGTTTGTATTGAGACATTTTGGAAATTTGGTTTTGGAACTGATTCACTAAGAAATTGGTTCACTATCCTCAGACGTTTGATTTCCTCACAGCCTGATTGGTTATCCGGTTCCAGAGTTGATCAAACTCCGATTTAAAGATTTAAGATCTTGCAGCTCTTTCTGAAGCTGGTCAATTTGGTCCAAATGAATATTAATACTATTTTTTAAAGTTGAAGTCTCCGAAGTCCCGAAGTGAGCTGCTGAATCTCTTGTCTCAAGTTAAGAATTTCACTGCGTTTTACATTCAGGGTCTCCACCATTTCCGTCTCTTGTTCCAGGACTAAGTCCTCAAAGTCCTGTGTTTTATATATTGTTGTATTATTATGTATACATAAAGTAAAACGACTAAAAGCCGGTGTTATATCAACACAAGAACAAGTAAAAACACTAATTTTAAAATCACAACAGGTTGTGGGTCCAGGTAAACCCAGTAACCCAGTATATCCAGGATATTCTGTGGTAAAAAGTGAAAAATAAAAAGTTTCGTAAAATCTGTTAAAAAAATGACATCGTCGAATATGGATACAGAAAAAACAGCTCAAGCTCAAACAAAGAAGTTGGAAAATGCAGTGTCACAATAGTGTTTAAAGCCTACGGGTTATATGAAGTGATAAATGGAGATCAGAAGTTAGAAGATGTGACAAAAGATGAAGAAAAACAGGCATGGAAAAGGAAGGATGCCAAAGCGCAAAAAGTTATCATCACAACGATTGATAAGAAGATACTTATGCATGTTATGAACTGTTGAACAGCGGCAGAAATGTATAAGAAGTTATGTGCAATATATCAAAAAGATAACAAGCAACAAGTGAAAGTCAAATTGTTGTTTACAAAGCAAAATAGAAGTAAAAAATATCTTAAATCCTAATACAGTATTCAATACTAAAGCGCTATAAGAAGCACATACAGCAAAACATAATATGAGAAGCCACATGGTTAAAAATATTTCAGAACACAATATAAAATACACATAATCACAGACTAAAGATTTACACTAGTTACGGTCATTGAGCATAAAACTCAGAAAGACTATAATAGCCCCTCTCCACCAAAAACTGTTTCATATGTCACTTGAGCACTTGCACCCTCATAAAAAATAGATTTCTGCGTTAGAGTGGATGTAGGGATGGGCAGATGTAAATTGTTTTGCTGACGCGTCATATACCTACGGTTTTCTGCCATGAATCTATACCGATTTTTAAATAGAACGCTAGCAATTTCCAGTATATAAATACAAGTTACTGTAAGGATTCTCTCCTGAATGAATAGAGGGCGGCAGGATTCCCGAGTTTTTGCCACGCATATGTATCTGAGAGACCTTTTTTGTAATATAAAGAGTGACTGGATAAGATAATTGCTAGCATTACGCCAAAAACAGATGCCGTAGCGAAGACGTGACTCGACAAGGGCAAAGTAAAGAGACCTACCAACTGCCGCGCCAAGCTCTTCAGCCGACACCCTCACAGCAAAGCAGCCACTTGATATTTGGTAGCAAGATCAACTATGTGGTTCCCAAACTTGAGTTCATTATCAATGACTACACCAAGGAAACTGCTGCTAGGGAGCTGCACAATTGCGTCACGGCTAACCGACACACCCCTAAAATACAACAGCCCGGTCTTACCAGAGTTTAGTGACATGTGACTTGAGTCAAACCAAACCTTTATTCTCTGAAGGTCCGTCAACAAGGTTAAGCGCAGGGACTCACTATCAGGGCTCTGCCAGAGAATTGTGATGTCATCGGCAAATAAAGTGAATTTTCCCTGAATGTCAAGATTTGTGAGGTCATTGACATACAGGAGAAAAAGTATGGGACCCAAAACAGAACTCTGCGGCACTTCCCAGGTTACCGACCCATATCCGGAGCCCAGAAAGACACGCTGACGACGACCCTTTAGGTAAGAAGAAAACCAGGACAATGCAACGCCTCTAAAACCATAGCAGTGAAGCTTCCGAAGTAGAATCTCATGACTGACACAGTCGAACGCCTTTGATAAGTCACAAAAAACCGCCGCGGAAACCCCACCCCCATTAATGTGGGCATACAAATCATAAAGAAAATTGTACACAGCATCATCAGTAGCATTATAAGATCCTTTACACAAATAGTGCACTATATAAAAATCGGTCTTTCCTATTGGTCGATCCGCATGGCCCTCCGCTCGCTTCGCTCGCTACGGGGGCTCAAGAAAAGGAAACTAACCAGGTGCTAACCCAATCTAACCCAAGACATACCCAAAATCAAGAAAAAAGGCTGTTTAGAAACATAATCTTTAAAAAATAATAAAAAAAAGCAACGGGGTTCGAACCCGCGTTTTCCAGGTGAGACCCAACGATCTAAACCTCTACACCAGAAGAGCTCTTGATAGAAATCGATTGCATCACGCAGACATCTCGTAATACGAGATGGATCGACCAATAGGAGAGGTCGATTTTTACATAGTGCACTATTTGTGTAAAGGATCTTTAAATGCTCATCAGTAATGTGACCCTCTCGAAAGCCAAACTGAACTTTACCAAGGATATTATTTGACCTCAGATAAGACATGACACGAAATTTAACCAGCTTAATTAGCTTCGATAGAGTGGACAGAAGAGAAATGGGTCTGAAGTTTGAAGGTTCATCCAGACTGCCACCCTTATGAATTGAGATAACTTTGGCTAATTATAGACAGTTCGAAAATGTACCCATCGTCCACGAAACATTGATTGCGTCAGCAAGTGTCATCAAAGCTACGTCAGGCAAGTTAAGGAAAATCTTAGCGGAAAGTTTGTCCTCTCCAGAAGAATTTTTCTTTTTCATAGAGTTTAGGACTCTCTTCAGTTCAATCAAGTCGGTGGGCAGAAAAAAGAAAGAATTTTGAATAGTCATGTTTGACATGTAACCAAGAGGTTCAGTTGATGGATTGAGATTCTGTTGGAGATTTTGGGCGATATTACAGAAGAAAGTATTTAGTTTATCAAGGGGAACCTCAGGGTTTGCAACCGGTTGATAGTTGCTCCTAGCGCGTATGTCATTTACAATTCTCCAGCATTCTCTTGGCTTACTTGAACTATTACTCATTAGATTCAGATAATATGACTCCCTAGCACACCT
>JAEQML010073698.1:0-14807 GCA_016904865.1 Pissodes strobi | reverse complement strand
TGTGTGCAATATACTAATAATAATAATAATAATAATAATAATAATAAATACCATAAAGAAGTTGCCAAGTGGCATATAATATGATTATTTTTGCGATCACTTTTTTTTTAGTGAATTGGGCATCGATGACAATTGCCATGAATTAGTAAAACTCGTCTTTAGACATTGCGTTAAGATAAGAATTTATCATGAGGTAACCCAAAGAACCCAGGCATTGAATCAAAACATAATACGAAGTAAAATATACAGGGTTCCATTAAAAAAAATACAAGTTTGATTTATAGCTAAAAATTGACAGCTCACAGCAAAAATCTGACTACGCCACTGGATTCGACGTAAAAAGTGTATAAGAGCAAGTTTTTAGCTTTTCGCTATGTTAAAGAATAACAGAGATACGAGAGGGGTCTCAAAATGCATTATTTTCAATTTCGCCCTGTATCTCAGAAACGAAGCGGGCTATGAAAAAATTCTTTATACCATCGTTCTTTTCACAAAAAAGTAACATAGTATTGCGAAAACCGCAACTCTCTATATTTACTCCTAAGTAAGATACCCAGTAATATCTTCGAAAATGAGACACCATGTACATCATTCGTCCGGTAAATCCTTTACAGTATTCGTTTCAAAATTCCAGACTCACCTCCTTCGTCGCCCGTCCCGAAACATTTCACTCATACTGTAAAAGTTGATTTACCGGACTTATAACGTAAATATCTATTTCGATACGCAAAGTAGTGTCGAAAAGAAGCTCTTTTCGACACTAGTTTCTTTCCGTCCAAAGTTGGTAACACTGAGTCATGGCTATCTCGACTATCATTTATTCGGATTATTACGTTCACGATTTTAAAGAAACTACACCATTTTTCACGAAACAGGACAGTTACGTCATAAACCGTAAAATCCGTAAAGTTTCCTAACTCTCCGCGTAAGATTGACAAAGATGCGAGCCCTTTACAATGTTGCCGCCTATTAATAGCAAAACATCTTACTATTTCACTAATTGATTTGGATGCTGACGTTTATAGGTTATGTACAATTGACATATAAATAATTTTATGTCAATGATTCTAGTCAATTTACTTTGTGTTTGTCTTGAACTTGTATTTTATTGGAGTGTAATATTGTGAAAAAGTTTTTTTTAAACTACTCTAAGTTGCCGAAGCATTTACTCCATTAGATACAGGAATTAGGAATTTCGTTAATCGAATATTTCGAACGAGAATGTCGGAATGCTGCATCATAATAATTACCACTGGAGTGTGTAACAGACTATAGAAGTATGAATTATAAATATAGATTGCATGGAAAACGTTTCCTACTTAAGCACATATTTTTTAGCGTGTAGCAGAAGCTTTGAAGTTGAGGTTACTGATAATTTGTAATGTAATAGAAGGATACAAACTGTACTTAAATATTTAATATTTATAAGCTATATTACAATTCTAAAATAAAAAAAATATGAATAAAGAGATTCTTCTTCAATCATCGTTTCAATATCTTATCTCTGATATGATATCCCAGTTTCTT
Source organism: Pissodes strobi (assembly GCA_016904865.1). Taxonomy (NCBI): domain Eukaryota; kingdom Metazoa; phylum Arthropoda; class Insecta; order Coleoptera; family Curculionidae; genus Pissodes; species Pissodes strobi. The sequence goes on along the minus strand of JAEQML010073698.1, from coordinate 13,280 downwards.
TTTTGTCGCTTCTACACTAGCGCTGGTAAGCACAACAATTATTTATCACTCCAAAGAATGCAAAGTTAAGATAAATTCACAAAAGAAGCTGTCACTGCACTCGGTTTGTTGGCCACATAAAAAATGGCAGCATGTCGAAAATGAACTTCAATTTTCCACCATACAGTTAATGCTCACACGACATCCTCTCTCTTCTCTAATCTAAGATTCAAATTATACTTTTCTATCGACGTGAGCTGCTTCATATTGCTCACCATAATTACAAAAAAGGGAGGATATTTAAAGGAAAACAACAAAAAATCTCGCTTAAACACATGATAGCTCGTGTTCAACAAAGTAAACAAAAGGAAGGTCAGTAAATGTCAAAAAACCCACCTAACCTAAATCCGACTGCGCGGGCGCTAGTGTCATGGTGTTGTGAATGTTAGGTAAAAACTACGAAATCTACTTTACCGACATACAATATCCGCCATTTGTCGTACGTCATCCGTAGATACAAAGAACTTTGAAGTAATATGACAACGGTGGTGTGAAAAATACTATACTTGAGGAATATTATTAAAGTAAAGAAACTGGTAAAAAATAAAATAATGAAAGCTACTTTGGTAAAATTTTATTCATTTTCAGATCAAATGTTAAAAAACAATAGCATACGCATGTGTCACATGTCACATTCCCAAGATGAAAAAAGAAACGAAAGGAAGACGATTTCTGTTAAAAATGTCTCCAACTCAAACTTATAACTAAACACGAACAATAATTTCAACTCTAAATAAATAATAATACATTAAATAACATTATTTTTGTTGAATTGTGCAGTTGTTGCAAACATTGATCGTGACTGTGCTAGTTTCATGAGCACTCACTTTCAGTTCAGGAACATGAGTCAAAATATTTTGTTCGCTTGATTGCCTGTTTACGGTAATGTTTTGTGTATACTGCTCAGTATGCTTTAATGTGGATGTGACTGCATTATTTATATGTAAAGTGCCTGTACACCTGATGCTCAAAACTTGTGCGTTTGAATTAATTTCTTCAAAGCCGAAGTGGAGGAAGTACTCGGTAGCAATTTAGGTACTGAAGTTGAGGAGGCTTCTCATAGTGTATGTGCCACTTCGGTTTTTCTTTTTAAGGATGTTTGAATGTAGCCTTCAGTCACAGCGGAGGACTTCCATCCATCATGCCTTTTAATGGTAATTAGATCGCTTGCCGTATTTGCCAGGTGCGAGATGCTGGAACGCCGGAAATAATGACCAGTGTGTGTGGGTTTGGCATATTCAAGACAGTAGCAATAATTTTGGGTATTGCTCCCATTTTATTTATGCCAATGGGACTATTTACATAGTATTCATTTCTGTATGTCAAAAATAGTCTCGTATGAGTTGTGTTTTTCGGCCTCGCACCTATATATTGCTTTATAAGCAATACCCAAAGAGGATCTGTGACAATAAATAACCTTGGCACCCCATTTGTTGTTTTCGGTATTGTGACAAGAACAGAGTCGTCTGTCGTGTATTGTTATATTCACTAATTCATCTCGTCGACATACTCCACTGTAGCCCATAATCAGTGCAATCTAAAATAATAATATTAAAACGTAATATGGAAATCTAATTTTAATTTTGCACTATTATTTGTATCATTGTATTTAACGGATTTTAGTTACTTATACGCATGCATATACAGATGTTTGGACATCTAGGTGATTATTATGTTGTTTTTTTTTTAGATTTATTAGGAGATATAGTTTGTGAAATGTTAACTAGTGTATTATACCTATTGTATGAAATGCGAAATAAATAAATAAATTTGTAAAATTTCAAATAATTTACCTTAAGCGAGAGGTAAGTATTGTTATCAGCATCCGTTATAAATTTATTAATATGCTCAAATTCCAAAATTTAGACTCCTTTGGTTCGTAGCCTTCCGAGTACATTTTTAATAAAGCTTGCAATTTCATGTACCGAGAAATATCTTTATTCTCATAAATATTTATGCATGCTTTTAATTTGGAATACAGCGACCATAAAGTAGAGGCCTTTTTTACCTTGCTGTCACCATCAAAATTAGCAATTAAAACATTTTCTGATGGAACTTCTACATTCTTTTCGTTGCACCAGTTTTTGAAAATCTGATATTCCTTTTCCTACACTTTTTTTAGACTTTTTCGGCAACAAATTTTCTAGGCTACTGTTTGCGATTTCTCGTAGCTCTGGAGGAGTGCAATTTTCACTTTCCATTCGTAATTCTCTTTCAAAATAATCCATATTAGGTATTTTAATTTATACTCTTGACATTTCAAAATTTTAATTACAGATATTGCTACAGTTAAGAAATTGTATTAGCGTCAATAAACGTCTTATGGTAACACTTCAATTTCTCGCGATACTAGAGAGTCATGCAAATCTACAATATAGATAGCAGCCGCATACCACAATCATTCCAGAAACATGTGAGGCTATCTACCAGGCGCTAAAGGAAGAATAATAAGTGCCAGATTTGTAAAAAAAAATATTTTGTTATGAAGTATGAAAATAAAATCAGGTAACTCAAAAAGGTTGATAACAACTTAACTATACATATTATATCAATACTTATTTGTCAAAAATAACTTAAGTAAGAACATACATAAGTATAATTTTTTCAGTAAGAAACTCACTGTCAAAATCAGTTCTTGTTAGGTTAGCCATACGTATTGCATTATCCACTAAATTATCCGGAATACCATATTTGGTGTCTTCGGACAACTCAAGGCATATCTGAACCACCAGGTTGAGTCATTGATAGCCATCGGTTTGAGGATATATGAGAAGAAGCTGGGTTTGGTGACAGGTTAGGCTACTCAATCATATTCCAAGTTTCCATTAAGATCTGTTGAATTTTCCTTTTTGCTTGTCTCACTGTAAACTCATTGCTAGCACCTTCAATATCGCGTAGTTCAGTTACGCCGAAATATCCAAATTTGCCTAAGGAGTCAAGTTTTTGCATCGGAAGTACTATTGCCATAGCTATTTGTGACAGTTCTTACATGGTATTTGCTGCTTTAGTTAATAAGTTGCCAGTGTTCAGAGCATTTCCCTATTTAAAAATTTTTGACGGATCTAAAATTTGAATTTAAGCATTCATTTAATATTTAATATGCGAGTTTCGGTTTTTATCAGTTGCATCCCATCCTGATCCTGGATAAAAATATACTCAGAGAAAATATATTCCATTTTACAGGTGCCCAAAACTGAAAATGAATGAGAAGATGTTGCAAATAAGTTTGAAGAAAAATTAAATGTGTTTAACACAATTGGAGCAATGGACGAGAACCACCTGCGTACTATTTGTCCAGAAAAAGGTGATCTCATCGTTTTAATTATGTTCTATCACAGTGCATTTTGGTCGTACTTGCTGCTGTCAAGCATAAATTTATTTACATAAATGTTGGAACAAATCATCGAATTGGTGACAGCGGCGAGTATGTCAACTCAAAAAGTGCCTTACAGATAGATCTGTTCTGAATATACGTCTTGGTAAGATACTCCAGAAATTAGATAAAATAAAATAACAGTCTTAGCTCCAGAACGTGAATGTTGATACGCCTTATGTTGCTGTGGCCGACGAAGCTTTTCCACTACCAATTAAAAAATATTTAGCATCAGTCTCTGGGACGAATAATAATTGAAAGTAGTTGACGATATTAGCAACTCGCTTCAGAGTTTTTAACCACAATAAATTTATCCTCTTAAAAAATTACAAGAATTGTACTTGCATTTACACCCTACATAATTTGCTATGTGACCGAAACCAATGCCTTTACACTAGGCAAGAGGCAAGAGACTATTGATCGAAGAAGCGAAAACAATTTTAGATATTCCATGAGATGAAGACCATGAAGAATTAGAAGCTCTTACTAGATATAGATCAACTAATATTATAGGAAATCGTCATGGTCGTGAAATAAGAGAAAACTTTTTAAAAAATTATAGTAATGAGGAAAAGTGTCCTGGCAAGACGAATATTCTTATTTGTATTATATGTATTTATCTTCTGGTGCAACATTATTATTGCTTTCTCCTCTAGATTGAGATTGATTAGGAGCTTAATCCAAATTTGATTGTATTTCATCCGGATTCGTAGATTTGTTCAACAATTTTAGTAGTGGAAAAAGTATACTCTTGGTTTATACAGGGTTGTTTAAAAGAAACGAACAAAATTAATATCTTCTGTATGAGTTATATTTTAGAAAATCGCTTAAACACGCGAATTGGTTTCAATTTCTGCTCGCTTTCTGTAATATTTTCATCCATCTCCCTGCAAGCCCTTAATATCTAGCTACCCCAACTTTGTCTCCAAATAGCGACCTAGGTCATGTCTATGAGAAGTTCTCTCAAAAATTAAACCGTTAGTGCCAACGAAGTAGAGATCTGCTCATTTTGTTACAGTAAAACCAGTCCACAAAAGATCCTTAGCACTCATCTGATTCGACTAAATTTAATAAATGCTAAAAGTGACGTGCAGGTCACTTTTTCTTGACATGCACTGGGTCTGTGGTAAATAGTATCAACCGCACTTCGAGTACTTTCGGCTAGTAAACACACACTGACCGGCACGAAAAACGAGCACTTCAATATTTTAACGAATTTTAAACATCCATAACTTTTTTGTTTCTGAACCGATTCTAATGAATCTTTAAAAAATTTATAGGATATTTGATCGGTTTAAAGTCACTTATTTTAAATGACTCTGAAAAAGTGCCTGTTTCATTTTATACGAGGAAAAACAATATGCTGTTTTTTGAGCTTAGGTTTGAAACACCCTGTGGAGTTTTTCAAAAGGCCAGAAAATTTAAAAAGCGGGTAGCTGTCAAGGTTTGACTTTTCTCAACATTTCGTTTGTTGGTTCATCTCGATCGCTTTATTTTCGTCAGAGCTAATGATGTTTAAAAAAACACTAGTAATTTTGAAATATTTTTTATTTTACCTTAAACATTTTAAGTTATTAAACAATAACACAACAAAAAGACATACAAAATACGACAACAGTATTAATATCGAATGTTACCCCCACGAGCTTGAATGACCACGGATATACTAATATCTTCCTGGGGAATAACTGCCCATTGCTGGAGTGACAGTGTCTATTCTTCTTGGGATAATTTGTATCAAGCGACTAATATCTTCCTGGGGAATAACTGCCCATTGCTGGAGTGCTCTACGCAGTTGATCCGAGGTTCTAGGGGCCGGTATTAGATTTCGAATTCTCCTACCGAGCATATCCCAGACATGCTCGATCGGGTTCAAGTCTGGCCTATATGGTGGCCAGTCCATTTGTGGGATGTTAGCTTTGTTCAGGTAATCTCTAACTATCCGGGCTGTATGGGGTCGCGCATTATCTTGCATAAGTAGAAAACGATTTCCTACCAACTGTACATATGGGACAACATAATCTGCTAGTATCTCGTTGATGTACTTTTGAGCATTGATAGCTCCCTGGGAATAAGATATAACTAAGTGCGTGATTCCATAGAAATGCCGGCTCAAATCATGACTGAACCTCCTTGAAAACTTACTCTAGGACTGAATGTACATTCGGCAGAACGTTCACCTGCTCGTCGCCATACTATTTCTCTCCCATCTGGAGACCTTAAACAAAATCTTGATTCGTCCATGACTCCACTCATTTTCATCCCAGTTTTGGTGTTCTCTGGCAAATCGCATTCGAGTGAGCCGATGTCCTCTGTTAAGCTCGTGTCCCGTAGCGGGTTTCCTTGATAGATTTGCGCTATTAAGCCTTCTTCTAACAGTTCGTTCACTTACGTTTACACGTCTTGCATGATGTAATTCATTTCGTATTTGTACTGCTGGTAAACGTCGATTCCTTAGCGATAAAATTACCATGAAGGGGTGGTCTTTGTTAGAAGTTCTTCTACGAGGACCTGTCCCTGGACGCCTGCTGTAGAAACCTGTCTCGAGGAAGCGGTCGTAAACACGTTGCACTGTACTTCGCGCACACCTAAATCTATTGACTACATACCTTTGGTCTCTACCATCTTGTATCAAAGCTACAATAGCTGATACCACTGCTGGACTTAGAACCATCTCCGCTAGAGTATTTATCGACAATACACAATGATTATGTATTTCGAATGACTTTTGCAAAAGTATTGCATGAAAACGAAAACAATATTCCATGGATATGTTGATTAAGATTAGGAACGTGGGTTTGCCAGAAATTAAAATTATTTCAAAATTACTAGTGTTTTTTTAAACATCATTATCTCTGACGAAACTAAAGCGATCGAGATAAACCAAAAAACAAAATGTTGAAAAAATTCAAACCTTGACAGCTAACCATATTTTAAATTTTCTGGCTTGTTGAAAAACACCACAGGGTGTTTCAAACTTAAGCTCAAAAAACAGCATTTTGTTTTTCCTTGTACAATATGAAACAGGTACTCTTTTCTGTTTCACTTAAAATAAGTGTCTTTAAATCGATAAAATAACCTATAAATTTCTTAAAGGTTAATTAGAATCAGTTCATATAGAAAAAAGTTATGGATGTTTAAAATTCGTTAAAATATTGAAGTGCCCGTTTTTCGTGCCGGTCAGTGTAGCAACTTTCTATCTTTTAGGTCTTCTATGCTCTTTGGTCTATTTTTATAAATTCTTTTTTCAAATACCGGCATAGAAAGAAATTCGATGGTGTAAGGTCCGGAGAGCCTCGTGGCCTTTCAATTGGACGCCACGCCGGCGCGCCGCGCCGTCGACCTATCCTCCGATTTGGAAAATTTCGTACTAGTACCTTCGGACATTGCACCAAAGTGCGGTGGTGCGCTATCCTACTGAAATCATATTCTTTTATGGGGAATATCTAAGTGAAGCTCAACAGTAAGATTTTCATCAAAACATATTTTTAGTTATAAATTTCTGTTATGTACTGTGCTATCCCATACATCGACTTTCTGGGGACGTTTTGTATATCCCTCACGTATCCACTGTGGACTTTAAACCGACCATAATCGATAATTATGTTTATTGATCATTCCATTTAAAAAATCAAGTATTTTATCTTCAGTTAAGGCAGATGTTCGGCCCGTTTAAGGTAAATCCTTACTGTCCCATACTCTTCAAATTTGTGAAATATCCTTCTCACATTTGATCGATTAATTGGATTATCAGGATACTTTTCATTAAACAGCACATAAAGTTTATCTGGGCTCCGTACTTTGTCTCCCAACAACATCAAAATTTCAATATGCTGCCATTCTGAAAGCACCATAATTCAAAATTGTAAAACTTCCAAAATACTAACACTTGTTTACAATGATCGAACTATAGGGTTGGTTAACCTAATAATAAATACATTTGTTATCGTTCCCAAATAATACAACAAAATGTGGGAAAAAACTGCCCACAGGTTCAAGAACTTCATTCACTTTATTTTATATTTATTCACAAACTTACTGGCTTATGCATGTGACATTGATTTCATTAAAAACGCTATTCAAGCAATGCTTATTCGATCAAATAGGAAAAACAACATGTAAAATAGGATTAGTGATAAATGAAGAAAAAAATAAATAAATAAATGTGGGTAAACCGGCTTAGAAGGAGTGATCGAATGGGATGGAATGTGAGCAAAAAACATGTAAAGCATTGAAAGAGTGGAACGTCTTAAATACAGCTATAATCACAGTAAAAAAATCACATCACAGAAGAGATAAAAGGAAGAATCCAGTAAGCCAATCTTTGTCTATATTCCCTGAAAAATTTAATTAAATTTTTGGAGCTTATTGCGTTTCAATATAAATCAATATCACATTAAAACGAATACTGAGTAAAATATAATCCAAATTTAGAGCTCCGCACTGTGTAGCAAAGAACATTATTTCGCACTCGGTGGTGGCAGTGAGAAATACCCAATTCATTCCGAAAGGTGCTTTGAATGCAAGGGTTTTTAATTCGGGAAAATTCGGGAGGCAGCTTGAAGTATTGCGACATTAAATGATGTTAAAAGCTGAACTTTAAATAGGAAAACGTAGGTTTTCCTATTTAAGAGCGAGTTTAACTGCGAGAGATATGCTAAGGCAGGAGCGAGGGAATACCTCCACCTGAACGAGAATTGAACCCAAAATGTAATGTGTTAAAAATACAACTACGAATTATTTGGGACAGTATTGATGCAGAGTTGTAAAAAAAAATGCCTCTATCAGATGAGGTAATGTCGTCGCCACCTAGGATAATATCGCTAGCTCTAGGATAAGATCGCCATGATTAAACAGGGTCCTAGATTCATTATACAAAATGAGAGACAAAAGTAATATATTTCATGTCAAATTTTTATTTCAAAAATTTAAGTAAAATCATGAAGCATAAACTTGTAGAGACAAAGTAATTACGTGTATTTATTTTTTTTTGAACAGAGATCGCACATATAAGTTTAGGCTGCATTCTGCGTGGACCGAATTACCAGATGTTATGTAGTAGGATGAGAGTTTATTACAGTTTTAATATGCTTCAGTATTTACTGACTTGGCAACATCATGTTGTTGCAATGATTCTACATCATCGCTTCGACTGCTGATTTATCTAAACTGTCGGAATGAACGAGTTTTCTTGGTTTCTGTCCGTTTTTCTTAACAGAAAGTTTTTTGTTATTTGATGTCTCAACATCGGCATCGCCTCTATCGCTGATGTTATATAAATCTAGGTTGATGAAATCGCTTGTCTGTAGCTGGGTTCCTCGGTCTACTATTAGTAACTTTTACTCTATTAGGATTATTTAATTAAAAAATTATATAAGCAGCTAGTGCAGCCATATGTATATTATTTAAAAACCTTGCATGAAGCCATGAGGGATTTTTCTTTTTGTTGTATAGTGGGGAAGCAATTTGTTTATATTGTCGATTCCTTCCTTAGTGGAATTGTAATACACTATAATTTCTGATTTTTTATTTGACCCTACAGTATTGTCGTCATAGTGCGTTGGGGATAATATAGTGACAATGCGATTTTTTTAAGCACATAGATAGACTTTTTTGTCCTTGTCTTTTTTTATCCCTAATGGAATACATGCTTGTACTTTTTGAGAGTTCCGTCTATGGATAGGATCCACGCAAGCAACAAATAAGCCAGAGGTAACGCAGTAAAAATTTGTCATTATGGCATTTCTACCTGAACCTTTGAACTGGTAACATAAATCTTTGGCGACTCGTTGGCCTTAGTTTTTTCTGGTGCTTTTCCAGTATAAATTTTACTTGTAATTGGATAAGATCTTTTCGCGTTACAAACCTAAAATATGTTTACTCCATGTTTTGCAGGATTGGAAGGGATGTATTGTATAAATCTTGTGTTACCTCGATATGGAAAGAGTTGTTCATCGATCTTTCCGCAGTCACAAGCCACATAATTTTGTGATAAATTTGCCATTAACATTAGCCATAGGAATATCGCGAATTGCAGCGGCCTTATCCGATCTCAATCTCCCTGTCCGGGTATTTGCTTGATCAAAAAGAAAGGCTTCGAAATCTATTGTCCGACATTGTGGTTTGTGGTCATCTAAAGTGAATAGGAATTACATCTCCATAAGACTTAAATATTTTCCTACGATCGTGCGGAAAAGTAACTTTTCCGCACGATTTATACAAAAGTTTATATAAAGCATTTATGAAATACACGTTTAATTTTAATAATATGTTTAATTTGTTCTCAGTTCTCTATTCTCCTAGTCTAAAATAAATACTTTTTTGTAATATTTATCTGTTTTACTGTTTATAATTCTATAAAAAAAAAATCGTGCTGAAAAGTTACTTTTCAGAACTACTAGCACTGAAAAATAACTTTTCCGCACGCTTTGTTAAATTAATGAATATCTTATCTAAAACACTCATTAAGGTGAAATACTCAAGAAGCTCAATAATTTTTGTAATTAGAGTATATTATTATTTACCTCAAACCTAATTGACGTTTATCTAAGAACTACAGTGTGTCCACGGATTGAGTCCCCAAGAAGACAAATAGAGTAAAAATCCGTGGACACACTGTATATCGATCGTAGGAAAAATTTTGTACCTAACACATGCGGAAAGTGTGTTTTCCGCCCTTGACGGCTTGCCCGAACTCCGCTTCGCTTTGTTCGTGCAACTGCCGACTCGTGCGGAAAGGTGTCACTTTCCGCACTTGTTAGGTAAATAATTATTCTGTAAATCTTGCAACATTATTTGTATTTTTTCCTGTGAGGTAGGCTTGGTAACTGTCAATTTGTGTTATGTTTTTTACGTGTCAAATCTCTATTGGTTTATTATGGACATAAGTCGTTAATGAAAGTAAATAATGAAATATCTTGACAAAAGGTAAAGTAAAACAACTCCTCAATTTAAAAATCGATCAATAACTTATATTTTTATACATCTTTACAAATTATTTCATATTCATCAGTTTCAGTGATTAGTTACAAATTTGTATTAACATTGTTAGATTTTTATTGAATATCGATAGATAATATTATAAACTAATTTTTATAAAATTTAGCTAATAAAAATGAATCCTGCCTTAATTTCAATAGTTGTAATCTTTTAGTTTCTTTTTTTAAACTATGGAGTTCAGATGTCCTCACATGTTGTTGTACTCGAACGGTTTGAAGTCGGGAATGTTCAGAGGCCTGTAAAAGCTAATTGTACTTTGAGATATATTGGAGGGGGCTTTATTAATTATATTAAGGTTTTCAGCTTTTTCGTAAAAATATTTGCTAGCACCACCTCCTGATAAGAGTCGATTTAGCAATTTTATTAATAAAAGTTATGTTAGTTTTACCCAACATGGAATTTCCCACAGACACCATCTAACTAATCCCAACTAGCTTTACTCAAATAATAAGCCGCGACTAAAAAGCAATATTAAGGTAAGAGTTCGGCAAACTACTTAAAAAAAGTAGTTGAGTATAACTATTACCTACTTTAACAAAACAGTAGTTAAATTAGTAAGTAGATTAACTACTCGTGTCAGAAAGTAGTTAAACTACTAACTTCTAGTAATTTGTATTCAAATTTTGTACTACTCTTTTAACTACTATGACGTCATAACATATTTTGTATTGATTTATTTAAGAATATAAAAAATATTATACAAAATATAAAAATAACATACATTTTAATAATAAAACAAATATTTATTGCTGCACTTGGGTGCGATATTCTATTAACATAAAGCACAGAATTATATCAATACAAAAACAAAAGCCTACTATCACCACATTTTACTAAAACATGCTGCATTAGATTTAAGAAAAACTAAATGTTCGAAGAGTTCGTCTGCACAGGCATATGTCCTTGGGAGTTGGGTAATGTGGCGAAATTAAACATTCTTTAGACTGGAGCTCTGCTTGGTAAAACTGTATTGTATTTAATAAATATTTGCTAAACTTGTACTCGTTTAGTGACTCAATATTACTCCTTTTATCGCCTAAGTATTGTAAAAGCTATAGTTGAAGCTTACTTTGAAATATATTTTTTCTGATTCATTAGCATGAGTAAGGGGCTCATGGGAGCAACTACCCTTTTGTAAAGAATCCCATTTCAAGTTTGATTCTTCCTAAGATCGAAAAATTCATTTCCCGGATGCAAATTCTCTTCTGAGAATTGGAATCAGGAATTATCGAATCATTTGGAAGTCACAACACGTATTAACTACGATTTTGATAATTTGTTTGTTATTGACAGAAGGACTAATCTCCTTATATACACTAAGCCATCTTAGTTTTATGAGTAGAGGAAGAATGCCGTTTTGGTCATCAATCCCATTTTGATCCCATCTCACTGCGCATGACCCAATACTCGAACCGACGACAATGTCACCGAACCTTTCACTTTCACATAACGGATGAATCCCAAGCCAGGGGCGTAACATAATTTTTTCATTCACTTCGTCTATATATATTTTTAAATTGTTTAACCCATATAAAAGTAATGTAACCTATCGATTCCAATGGCGTACCTGTTTTACAGGTTACGTCATACGTCATTTTTTTATTACGTCATCTGTCATACTTGCCATTATCATCCACGTAGGCAACTCTATTTTATAGGTTATTTAATCCGCCACCTGTCAGCTGTCATTTTTTTTTATTACGTCATCTGTCATACTTGCCATTATCATTCAGGTGAACTACTATATTTTATAGGTTATATTTCTGTTGCCTATAAGTCTCTATTTTTTATTACGTTGCCTATCAGTATCCATTTTTTATTACATTATGGAAAGCAAATGCAATTTCCACATTTCGCAAATTTTAAACCGTCACCGACTATGCTACGCCAATTCCAGTATAGGTGAGCTCAAAACCCAGTGCCTTAATGGCTAATTAACTGCCCATTATGACATCAAAATGTGGAATATTTTCAAACAAGCCTAGACTTACAGATCGGTGAAAGTTGAATTTGAGCAATTATCTGAATAGATTAAAAATATTGTATAGAGTTTATATGTAAAATATTACGTATCATGCAATAAATCGTGTAACGAATATTATGTTTTTCCATGCTGTTAGCTGCTCATGAGACACATGTGGATTCATCGAGTATGAATGATATTTAAGTATTTATTTATTTTAGAGCAGATAGGAAAAAGAAACAAAATAAAGAAATTTAACAAATAATTTTATTATATTAGGTTCAGTATATATTTTCAGGAATGTACTCGCAAAGCATGACGAAATAAAATCGTATCTACATTTTTATTTAGACGGATATGAAAAAGAAACTAAATTAAGAAATTTAACAAATAATTATATTAAGTTCAGAATATATTTTCAGGAATATACTCACAAGCTGATTGAAATAAATCCGTGTCTAAATTTTTTATTTAGGTGGGTAGGAAAGAGAAACTAAATCAAGAAATTTAACAAATAATTATATTAAGTTCAGTATATATTTTCAGGAATGTACTCACAAAGCATGACGAAATAAAACCGTATCTATATTTTTTTATTTTTTTTTATTTAGGTGGATAGGAAAAAGAAACTAAAGCAAGAAATTTAACAAATAATTATATTAAGTTCAATACATATTTCATACAATAAAAAAATTAATGGTGGCCTTTTTTAATGAAATTATTTAAATGTTTTTTCATTTTTACATGACAGCTACCATGTGAAAGAGAACAATTTTTCGACAGCCACAAACCACATAGAGAATTTATGCCTCTGTAACACAAATAGCACTTGGGAAATTCAACTTGCTGGTACCATTCATTCTGCTTTTGGTGACGGACCCGGATACGAACATCCTGAATAAAGAA
>JAEQML010073697.1:0-14807 GCA_016904865.1 Pissodes strobi | reverse complement strand
CCATGTCCACAATGAAAACACAACGACAAGAGTGAGACTCATGAAAACCTTCCACGCCTATTGGTGATTTGTCTAGGCGTCTCTGGATATTCAAAAAATGGTTTATTACAATCCCATTTGGCTATAGTTCTGGTGACATTGTTTTGTTTCTTTTATTTGCTGGTACTGAAAGCTTAAAAGAACTTTTTATGTTGTCCTTTTTGTACGCATTTTGCAGCAATTTGTGTTTTCAATTTCATTGCTCTTTAGGTAGTCTAGAATTTTGTTTGGTGTTGTGTCAGGGTGAAAACCTGATACAAAAATCCATGCCAATTCTCTAGGATTAGCCACCACCAGCTGGGGAACGTTATTATTCCTTCCTTTGGTGGGCTCAGGTCGCTTATTTCTTGGCTTCCTCTGCACCGTTTTCCATTCATTTTCCGGTTTTTCTGCATCTTTTCCCACAATAACAAGAACATCATCATCGTCGCTATTTATTTTTTCCTTTACGTCATCTGGGATGTCAACGTCAGCGTCAGACTTTTTACTCGGAGGAGCTTTTAAGCTACTCTCGCTGCTTCAACGGTGTGAAACGACTAGGCTGCTAGCTTGACGTTTCTTCGGACAAGTGGGAATTGTTTCTCTGTCTACAACTACGCTGCTAACTTCGTGTTCCTTCGGGCAGGTGGAAATTGTTTTTTCTCTATTTTCATTTTTTTTGGTTCGCATCTGATTTACCTTTTTCCCATCAAAACTACTTCGTTTTCTTCTAGGGCTTTGATTTTTTGTATCAACGCTCCAGAAAGACCCTCATGGAGCATATTTCTGATAAATTTACTTTTGAGGTTATCTCGTCGATTTCCGTAGAATGCACGCAAACGGCGTTTTTCTGGCCCGGCGCCTGCCTCAAGCAGGCCGGCTGAAAGTCACACTTTACACATTTAACATCAGCTACAACGTCTACAGTGACTACAGGTTTTCTTGATATTTCTTGGTTCCGAACTTTCACTCGACCTTTCGTTACCCACCATTTTATAGAGAAACTTTCAGCCAGTATATAGAGAAACTTTGAGTTCAGAAGCTACCGCTGAAAGAGATCACCAGCGCAAGCGCTGCTAATAAAATATCTGCGCTCAAAGATTCGGAGCGGCTCATTAGGTCTCATCTCCAAGAGCTGTCACTCATCCCCACATCTCATGCTTTAACAGAGAGCATCTCAAGTTTTAACAGAGGGCCCTTATAAACATAAACATGGTCTAGAAAACAAGATTAATGATAGTAACAAGAAGAAAAAAAATTGGATCTAAATAAAGAAACAATAGGAAAAGTTGGAAGCTCCAAAAGAAATAAATCAGTCGACTTAAAACCAGTCGTAACAAAGAAGAAGAAATCGTCAGTAAGAAGTTAGGATGAGGAATGGTACTGCCTAATTTGCGATGAAAATACGAAGAAAAGCATGATTCAATACACAGTTTGCATGTTCTGGATACATGATCTTTGTACTGGAGTTAGCAAAGGAACATCAGTCGCTTATCAATGCGACAATTGTAGCAGTTAAATCCTTAAAGTACTATTTAGGCACACTAGAGTACGAATTAATGATACGAATATGATCATATTCGTACTTATTTTAGATTTCTTTAAATTACAGAAATTGGAGTCGTTTTTGTTCATTTGTTATTTTAGTTGCAACAATACGTTAAGGAATTATTAAATAAAGTATAGATTTATTTACTTGCTGTTGTTATTTTACTATTACTGCCCCTTGTGCAACGAAAACATCTTAGGTGGTACGATTTAGGCAAGTTGACTATAGTACCGCAAGTCTAAGTTCAATAACTTTAATACACAGTACACAGTTACAGTTGGTCCGCCATTAGGTACTTCCGACCACAAACTTATTACAACGGTCTGTGAATTGCCACTCATACAGAAGGATCCACCATTGCCTCGCAAAATCTGGCATTACAATTCTGCAAACTGGGACGATCTAAGGGAGTTCTACCTAGATTTTCCTTGGCTCGACGTCTGCTTTGGCGCTGACGACCCGTCAGTCTGCTGCGAAAAGATCACGCAAGTAATCTCCTCAGGAATGGAAGCATACATCCCAAATTCCATCAAGTTACCATCAAAAGGAAAACCCTGGTTCGACAGAAGATGCGAAAGAGCTGTGGGTAGGAAACAGCAAGCCTACAAGTACTGGCAGCAAAATCAGACCGCTGAAAATCGCAATTATTTTGTCGAAGCGAGAAACGAATGCAAGCGTGTTATCGACGAAACTAAGGACAAACACAATCAAAGGATCAGGAATAAACTTTTGCAATGCCCCAGTGGCTCCAGGAATTTCTGGTCGGTAGCAAAGGCAGTAAGTAACAACTTTACAGAAACGTCTCTCCCACCTTTGACAGACGAACGTGGCATCACGGCGACTACAGCCAAGGAAAAAGCAAACATGCTCGCCAAAATCTTTTCTTCGCACTCTACCTTGGACGTCCCCCAAGGCAAGACTCTCCCCACCATATCGAAAATCAACACTACCATGGCAGAAGTCAAATTTCATCACCGTGATATTCGTAAAATTCTTAAAAATCTAGATACGCAAAAGGCATCAGGACCGGACGGAATACCTGCTATCGTGTTAAAGAACTGCGCCAACGAACTAACACCAGTTTTTTCCAGGCTTTTTTCTCTGTCTTACGGAAAAGGGATTTACCCATTTTCTTGGAAAGTCGCTCGAGTGCAACCTGTTCCAAAAAAAGGCAAGAAAACCACGCCCTCAAACTATCGTCCAATTGCCTTGCTTCCAATAATCTCCAAAGTCATGGAACGTGTAGTCAATCAGCAACTACTCAAGTACCTCGAGAACAACAAGATAATCAGCGATAATTAATACGGCTTTCGCAAAGAGAGATCGACAGGAGATATATTGGCCCATGTCACTCATATATGGAGTAGGGCAATTGAGAACTACGGAGAGTCTCGAGCGATTGCGTTGGATATTTCAAAGGCATTCGACAGAGTTTGGCATGACGGACTGCTCAACAAACTACCGTCCTTTGGACTGCCAGCCTCTCTCTGCAGCTGGCTTGCCAGTTTCCTTAAGAGCCGATCTCAGCACGTTGCAGTCGATGGACACATCTCGGACACATTCACCATCAACGCGGGCGTGCCTCAGGGCGCAATACTTTCACCAACTCTGTTCCTCATCTATATTAATGACCTGCTGACCGAAACAAATAATCCTGTTTACAGTTTTGCAGATGACAGTACCCTTGTCTCCCACTTTAGATCAGAAAAACCCTTACCAGCGACTGAGACTCATCACCGCAGACAGGAGCAGATTACAGCAATTAATCAAGACCTGGAGAAAGTTCAAACTTGGGGCCACCGAAATTTGGTCCAGTTCAATGCAGCAAAGACCCAAGCAGCCACGTTTACCAAGAGGGCCAATACAGCGGGCCCTGACATCATTATGGCAGGGTCGACCATCCCTTCATCCTCGTCAATCGGACTGCTGGGTATCTCGGTCAACAGCAATATGTCCTGGCATGACCACGTTGCTAACATCGCAAAATCAGCCTCCCAGAAGCTTGGTGCGCTATTTCGCAACAAAAAACTCTATACACCGCAGCAGTTGCTCTTGCTCTACAAAGCGCAAATAAGACCGTGCTTAGAATATTGCTCACATATCTGGGGTGCCGCACCAAAGCACACCCTAAAGCTACTGGATTCCATTCAGAAGAGAGCTGTGCGTCTCGTCGGCGACCCGGAGTTGACCCGGAATCTAGATAGTCTGGAACATCGCAGACATGTAGCCGAGATATCTCTGTTTTACAGATACTTTCACGGCAGATGTTCCCAGGATTTGGTTCGCCTCATCCCGCCCCTGGCAGCTCCTGTCAGACAGTCACGACAGACGGCAAGAGCGCACCAGTTCGTCGTACAATTGGAAACACCTAGAACATCGCTTTACAAGAACTCCTTTATCTGGCGCACTGCATCACTGTGGAACTCACTCCCGGGACATCTGTTTCCCACTAATTACAACTTACAAATATTCAAGAGCCGTGTCAATCAACATCTTCGCACACACACCGCTCGTCGAGCGCCATAGGGTCTCCCTTTAGTGTGTGTGCAACTGCCATAAAAAAAAAAAAAAAATATATACCGGCAATCAGTCGAGATTGAATATTATATATGGTACTATCCAAAACAGCACCTGCTTTTCATACTCACAAAAAATATTCAGTATCATGTAAAGCCTTAGTCCAAACAGATGGCGCATTTAGGTTCTTAACCCTTTTTTATTGGTTACCCTTTTTAGATTTTTTAAACATATGCACAACCCCCACGTTCCAAAAAGCGCCGCAGGGGATGCGGCGGCGCGACTGCGCCCAAATGTTACCAAAATTTGCCATATTACATATTTTCCGAGAATCCTTTACCACGTTGCCAATGCTACTTTAATAATTACTCGACTATCAAGTATTTTTTTTAAATTTAAACATTCAAAATATTCTTGATCTTTAATGAGTCGATGTAGAACTTAACAAGTGATGATATTTATTATAAGTATATTTACATCTACGCAACAAGTTGTATTATTCTTGACGGAGTCTTTATCAAAGCCAATTTTATGCCATTTTGAATATCTAACTTGTTTCTGGCTTCTATAACTAGAAGCAAAAATATCACTAATATTTGAGAAGAAAGCATGAAAACTTTAGGATACGAATGAGGAATAGAACAACAAAATCGAGACAACAATTTTCCTGAAAAATATCGCGCGCTGAGGAATCATTTCGAAGCTAATTCACCCGGCACTTCATCCACAGATGCATGAATTGACTCCTCAACTTATGCTGCTCAAGGAAATAACGTTAAATTCAAGAGCTTGAAGGTGTTCATTAATTTCCTCAGTAAGATTGTCTACAATTCCTGTCTCCGATTCTTCAGCTTGATGCAAAGCTCTCCAAATATTGTAAATTTTCTAAAATTTACTTTAATACGAACGCCTGAATATTATTTCTGATAATGGTACATTATCGACGTATACATGAATTTTCAACTTTAGCTTGATTAGCTGATACAAGAGGCCTGATAAATAAGTTGTTGAGTTGAGTTGCTAACACCCCCTTATAAGGAGGTGTAATGGCATTGCTGCTAGGCAAATGCCAACACGCCCCTCTTCCAGCGCTTAGTTAGAGGCCTGCATAATTTACACGTTGTTCCAGTGTGAGGGGCCTATTTAGTAGGAACCTTCATTAAGACGGGCCTGTTCCCCTGAAAGTTCTCGACTTTTGCACAAAATATAAAGCTAATGATTTGCGCAAAATAATTAAAGCTACTGAATTGAACAACTGAGTTCCTATGCAAGGAGGTTTCGCACACTGTTCGAGACTACAAATCCCCGCGGATATACATCCGGCCGCCTTTAGGCCACGCTACCGCGTAGGGAAATAACACCTGGAGTCCTAGTAGGAAACATCCTTCACTACCTTCCAGCCAGCCTGACTTTTCAGACTCCTCCCGAAGGATTAGAACACCTTTTCTAACCAAAAAGCTTCCACTACCCGTGCCGCATTCTGTAATCCGTTTCCAACGTGTTCGTCCTACGACGGTAGGACCGGACGTGGATCAATAAGTTACTCTTTGGTTCCATATCTCATTACTAAGGTATGCCATAAGATCGTGTTTTCCTTTCATTTCTAAGAAGAGATTTAGTTTGTTTTCCAATTTAAACACAGGGCCAATAACAGTTTGTTTCGATAACCAACCAACAACAAGAAGAGAAGACCTTCGCGATAAGGATCCATGTCTTTGCATTTTAAATAATTAACAATTTCAATCAAAGTGTCAAACCTTTCTAGCAAAAACTTTGGAAGATTTTTAGTAGCAAAGGCCAATTGGTGAATCATGCAATGCAATCCCTTTGCCTGGGGTGCAAGCTTTTTAGCTTTTGACTGAAAGCTCGACCTCCATCCAAGCATGGCTGGTGCTTCCCCGTACTCTCAATGAGCCCCCAAAAGAACCATTACGACCCCTTTGGGGGGTCGCGACCCACCGGCTGGGAGCCACTTATCTATGGGCTTAAAAGCATAAGAAAAATTATTAATATAGCATTTTTATTATAACTTGTTAAACAAACGGATTCATGTAACAGAATCCCATAAAATCAAGTTAATACAGATTGTATGTTTCTAAGTAAAATTTAAAAATGGTATGCTGCTATGATACCCATGATATTACAAAAAAGGGGTTACAACTAAAAGCGCTCTGGACGGTCCTAATTCCTGAGGTTAACGAGTTATGTAATTTTGCATGCTGGTGGGAAAAAAGGTGACGATCACCAGCAGAATGCTGGGTTATTTGACCATTTGCAAATAAACTTTCAAAAAACAACACATCTTTTTAGTTGTCTTTAACTTTAACACACAATTCTCCATCTCTCGGAATACTCTTGCCCCCCCAAATCAAGTTAATTTATTTTTGCTTTATCGATTCTCTGCCACTTCTCTTTCCCTCAGTGCCGTCCACTCTGATCGTCCCGAGTAAATAAAAGCACTTCTCATAAATTAACTTGTCCCCATCCAAAAAAAAAAATCTACAAGTGGCGGTACAGCAGATGCGCGCGCAATTTTACAGGTAGCCCCAGGTAAATCGAGGTGGTACCGAACGAAACCGCGATAGTAGTACCTGGTTCGTCGACTCGTCCGTACGTACAGTCGTCGACTTTGATTTTTTTTCGTTCGTTTTGTTTTTCGATTGAACCACCGCGGACGTTTTCCGTCGGATAAGTACTCTGTCGATTATACCACTGACGAACTATGTGTTGTATGGTGGGTGTGCTAGGGCTCTAATATATATTTGAGAGAAATAATTGGAGTTTGATAAGACGATCGTGCGGTGATTTATTCTGCTTTGACATTTCCAAGTAAAGTATTTGTAATACAATTCGATAGGGAAATATTGTATTTGGTACCTTTTTTAATAAAGTTAAGGATCGCCAGTCGTTTGGTGTCTGAACTGTTAGGATTTTTGATCTGGAACGTGACGGAAATTAAGTGATTGAATCTACACGATCGCATAGTGATGTGTTAAAGGATTTTCTCTTGTATTTTATTGTGATTGAAAAACTGTCCAAATGATGGCTTCAGATGAAGACTGTTCTCCTTATCAGAACTATTCGTAAGTACCTGGAATTGATTGTTCGATTGAATTGAATTTTTCAACATTTATTGTACTTGTAGTTTCAAAATAGAGGTTTAAATGAATGTGTTAATAATAAACCAGGCAGATATTGCGCCCTTATAATCCAACATCCATTGAAATTATGGTTTGAACCATATTTATTCGTTGATCTGAATAATTATGATTATTCTGATTCATAGAATTTTGCTATTGAGCAATAGAAGTAGAATTAATGAATTAAATTCTAAGCGCTAAATGCCTTACAGTGATTTACAAGAGATTTATATAAATTAAGTTTGCCCTAATTTAAAAATTAGAAAGAAACCTTATAATAACTAAAATGCGGAAAATATAGAAAATAATAGAGAACAAACGAGTTATAAACCAAGAACACACATACAAGCTCAACAAGTGCATTGTGCATTGACAGTCTCAAGATACCTATGGAGCACGCTATGGACGTGTTTTTTTTCTTATTTTTTAGGGAGCTTTTTGAAGAATAAGCGACTAAGCTATTGCAAAATAAATCACAAATTTGATTCGAAAATCCTAAAATTCGAGATTCAATTTAAAAAGTGGACCATTTTCAGTACAACTGGGCATGTTGATGGGATTATGATATAGGTGGAGATCAAAGTTACCGAAAAACTCAGGTTGCATTCTACAATATTATTTTCCAATTTAACAGTTCTTTTCATCTAGGTGTTGAAAATGTTGTAAAAAAGCCTCCCTTTATTCCGAGTGTCCACGTAATGCTCTGATTGGTTCAAATCAGAGGAAAAACTTTAAATGCACCAAGTGTGGCTATTTGAAAATTATCTTCAGAGTGATTTAAAAATCGCTTCCAATCAAAGATCATTTTTTTATTAAATGGAGCATTCCATATTAGATGATGTTTTTCTGAAAAAAGCTATTTGTTTTCAAGACTTGATGTTCAAAAAGTGACATTTCCGACACTTCCATACCTTGTGAATCTGACCGGTTTGACTTTGAAATGACTTTCCAAGAGAGATATACCTTTAAAAAAATTAACACCCTATATATCATTGTGCTTTTAAATTCTACAAGAAAATCGAGAAGAAAATATAAACTTAGTATATATCCCCATCTTCTTCTTCTTTAAGTGCCTTGTCCTCTTCGAACGTTGGCAATCATCAGCGCTATCTGTACTTTGTCGGCCGCTTTTCTAAAGAGACTTGTCGTAGTCTCACTATACCATTGCCACAAATTCTTCAGCCACGACCGGGTCCTCTTTTGCCTTCGATTTTCCTTCTATTATTACTTTGAGAAGCACGTATTTTTCGTTTCTGAGAATGTGTCCAAAGTACTCCAACTTTCGTTCCTTAAGTGTGAGCATGACTTCAAGATCCTTTGACATTCTTGTAAGTGCATGTACATTACGCACTCTGCCCATCCAGGATATTTTCAACATCCGTCGTCGGTATGTCCACATTCGAAAGCTTCCAGCTTTTTACACATGGCTTTTGTCAGAGTCCACGCCTCAATTCCATAATAGAGAATACTGAAGACGTACCAACGTAGTACTCGAGTGCGACAGACTTCGGCAACACAATACGGACTTCATTTTTACAAATGATGCTCTGGCTTGTTCAATTCGGGCACGAGCCTCCTGTTGAATCCCAGTTCTCGTTGACCTGGTAACCAAGATTATTGTATGACTGAACGCGCTCGATCTGCGAGCTGTGCACCTGCAGAATGCCTCCTCCAACTCTGTTCTTACTAATAATCCATTTGTTTTCTGTAATGTTTAAATTTAATCCAAATTCTGCACTACTAAATTGCCACCTGGTCAACTAGAATCTGAAGACCCCCCCAGCGAGTCCGCGATTATAACGGTGTCAGCAGCGTACCTAAGGTTGTTTATGTTTACGCCATTAATGGAATTTCCTTCAGGACAGCTGTCCGAGGCATTTCCGAATATTCTGTTTGAGTAAATGTTAAAAAGTAATGGTGAAAGGATGCAACCCTGTCGAACTCCGTCTGATATTTGTTGATCTACCTTAATTTGTGCAGTTTGGTACCGGTGGAGATTTGCGATTATTTTGAGGTCTCTACCATCCAGGCCCACGTCTTTAAGAATTTTCATAAGCTTTCATGTTGCATCCTGTCAAAAGCCTTCTCGTAGTCTATTAAACAGGCATAAACAGAAACAGAGGTATCCCTGCACCTCTGAACCAACACCTGGATACCAAACAGGGCCTCTCTCGTGCCGAACCCGTTACGAAAGCCGAACTGAGATTCGCCTATAAAGGACTCGCGTTTTGCATATATTCTCTTATGGATGATCTTTAGGAAAATCTTAAGAAAGTGACTCATCAGCTGACAAGCCGGTAATGGCCACATCTTTTTGCCGAGCTCTTTTTTGGAAGCGTTACAAATGTTGATTGAAGTCAGTCAAAAGGAATGACGCCCGATTGGTAGACCATATTGAAAAACTTCACTACCACGTGCAGTGACTCCTCATTCTTTAAGATTTTAATGACTTCCAAGTAGATTCCATCTGGACCTGCAGCTTTTCTATTTTTTGATAACGACACTGCATGCTGGACTTCTTCGTTAGTTATATCAAGCTCTTCGCATATATATTGTTCGGGTGTGTCCGATCTTTCATCTTGAAAAATGTGTTTGATATACCTACACCACTGTTCTACTTTGTGGTTAACGTCAAGAATTATTTTATCTTCACTGTCCCCATAGCTGCTTAAATTCAACTATTTTCGAATATTGAGTTTAAACAAGCGAAATTTTCGACACTTTGATCCCCTCTGAATCCAAAGAGTTTGACTTTAAAATTACCTTTAAACTCATACTATAGTTTGAGGTAATATGTATATATTATGTAAGTGTACGTTCGTATTTATGCATATAACGTATTCACCTATGGCAGTAGCGGCTCGTGACTTTACCGTCAGGTCAGGCCGAGGTACATCGATTTCGGAAATCGCAATTTTTAAGGGATTTCGGATCGATTTCCGATAGATTTCGGAAGAATTTCAAAATAATTTCCAGATATTTTGACAGAATTTCGCGGGATTTCGGAAGAAGATATACAGCGACCTCGGGAGCCTCGGATGAAATCAAAATGACAATGAAAATACACAATAAAATACAAAGAAAATACACTTTCTAAGTTGGCCTTCTGATTTATTTTTGCAAAAATTTCATTTGGTTTTGTTTCTTAACCCACCCCCCCACCTCCCAAAGAAAAGAAAGAAATCATGTTTATATGATCAGAATAAAAAAGAAGGGGAAAACCAGCAATACCTAGTACCCATGTTGTTCTAAAATTTCGACGCGATACCACTAAGGATTTCGAATAAGATTTCGGGATTTCGAATAAGATTTCGGGATTTCGAAAGGATTTTGGGATTTCGAATCGATTTTCAATGGATTTCGCGAGTTCGGATACGATTTCGAAAGAATGTACAGCGATTTCGGGATATAGCCGCCCCTAGGGTGAGGCAAAAGGTCGCCGGAGGCAAATGTGACGCAGTTGAAAATTTTTTGGGGTGTCACGCCCAAACTTTTACCGAAAAATTGCATTCTCGATATTGCTAAAATAGGTATAAAATTGTAATTTAAAAAAATAAATGGCAGATACTTCTAAATTATATAGGAGCGAGGTGGGATACTTGATCACTGTTTTGAATTTCTGACTTAAAAGAAAAAATTGAATTAAAGTACTTATGTGGAAATACTTCCGTTGGAATATCGTAGGTAGGGGAAGACAAAAATATTATTAATTTTTAAGAAAAAAATAATAATGTTCTAATTGGAATTTGTTCAAGTATCCCTGCCTAAGGGATACTTGATCAGCTAGGGTGGGATACATGATCAATCATCTCATCTCAACTATTCGAGCAGTAAATATGCAAGTCTGCATTTCACACACTAGTAGGTAATCTCAAGTATTCCTGGCTAAGGGATATTTGATTAGCTAGGGTGGGATACTTGATCGATCAAGTCTGAAGTTACACAAGCATAATCTCAGCAATAGTACAACAGATATATTATTTTTAATGTTTTCTGACACATAAAAAAGTTAAGGAATTAGTTGGTATACTAAAACTAATGAAAATAAAAAGATAGGGAAAAATCAACTCTGAGCTGATTCAAAAATATTTAAGGGGTGAGAAAATTTGTAAAATAGTCTTTCTTCTTTTAGACAAATATTTGGATCGGGCGCTATCCAATTTATTTGTTCGAATTTTACATCTGTCCATACATATTTGATGCTTACTACACGGCATTCGCCCTCATCTTCGTCAATCGCATCAATCATACATAATTATGTACCTGTAAACCGATGTTAATCGTTTAATCGGCGGCATATTTTCCGATTTTTAGAGTTTCTTGATTTACCGGCAGAATATCCTGAAAATCTCATTTTCTGAAGTCCAAGAATCTTCACTCTCGGCATAATTATGAAACTTGGTCTTCGTCACTGGATGATGTTTCAACAAGCACTTTCCTCTTGACTGCAGAAATTTTTGATCCGTTTCCTTTTTGTATCCCCTTGGCTTTTTTAATGTCCAATTTACACTTTTTTCACCCCTATTTCTTAATTGCTCTTGAACATTGTCTTTGATAGGGGTATCAGTGATAATTGCCGATTTGATTTTTTTCCCTTAGTTGCAACTTTATTTGGCTCTACCTTAGGATAGTGCAAAAGCTGATGTGGACTCACAGAAAACCTTGTGTCTACATCACGAACTTTTGCTACAAATTTATTAGTTGGCCCAGCAATAAGCAGATGGATTTGCGAACATTGGTATGGTTATGTAGGACTTTCTACCACCGAACACTTATCTGGTTCCATAGGTTTATCTCCGAGTTTATCTCCCATGGATAAAATCATTTCTCCTGCATCTGTCATTGGTAGGGGTGGAACTATGGATTCATGTGTAGTTTGGGTTAGTCGCTATAAACAATAATTATTAACTTTGTAATTAACCACTTTACTTAGTGGACTGTATTAAAATAAGGAGGTGGGGGTTTTATACATAGGATGTGGATTGAAACATGTATTCTAGGTATTACGTACTTTAATAATGCAAGAATTAATTTGAAATTTGTAAATATGATAAATATATACAATGATTTCTAACTACTTTCAAGCATTCATCCTTTAACACATAAAACTAAATAGGTACTGTACATACGGTTAACTATTATTAAATGTCTAACTCAACTTCTTGATTATTTAGATTTAACAAGAACTTCCTTACTGAATTTAATTGATGTTATTTTTCAACAAACTGCTTTTCCGTTCACACAAAATACCTTGTACTATCCATCTTCTTCGATTCTCTCAACTTTACTTTACCAGGGACATAAGACTTCGAACTTAATTTGATTCGAATGTCGAGTACAGGAATAGATTTGTCTAATACAAATTTCCATCCGCCATTTTACCTTCTTCTATCTTCTACAGGAGGGACTCTACGAACTGTAGATATTTTCTCAAGAGAATGCGTTAAAACGCCCAAAAGGGGTTCTTTATTCAAGCTTGGACAAAGAGAACAGAGTACACCAAATATTCTCTGAATATCTGTGCAAACAAATGAGAAAAACTACTAAATATCTTGGCGTCATACAGGGCTACGACTGGGTAGATATTGGCGCCAAATCCATGCAGAGCGGTGACTGGGATCGATGCATTAAGGTTGAGTGGTTGTAAGGCACTAAAACCTAATATTTCCTACCGGCGCGGCAGCGGGAATGAATTGCGCGGACGCGGATGCGTTTAAAAGGGTTGAAGCATGTTCTTTCTTTATTTAACATATTGTTGTTTACACAACACTGACGGAGATAAGGATATATTATATTGAGAACGATTAATAACGATTTCCTTGACGGAGTGTCAACCTGCTGTTGCATATAACGGAATCTACTAAACCGACAATCCAGGTTCGGACTAAGGAGTAACTGAAATACAATACTTTAAATGCACAAATTTCTGTTTACCTGGGGTGAAATAAATTTAGTTGGATTTGAATTATGACTCAATCATACTACATACACACAGAGTGTTATCATCAAACTATACGATGAAAAACGAAAGTTAATACACATGTTGGGGTGTTTCCCCAACAGATGGTAAAAAATCCTCATCTTGAAAAATGTTCCGATTAAAAGGATGAATCCCTGTCTTCGTGAAACCGCTGTTGATATTCTCTGGAGGTATGGGAAAAGCTGCACTGGCTATTGTAGCAATATCATATATGGTTATAACTTTGCCTGGGTGTTCTGCCATCCAATCATTTGCAGCCTTATCACAAGGGTTTTTGAATGGCGAGAAAACGAAGACGTCTAACGGCTGAAACTTGTTGCTGCAGTGCGGAGGTAAAGTAAGTAGTATGATTCCATTTTCTTTTGCAAAATCTAATGACTTTATTGATATATGGCTATCATGGTTATCGATAATTATTAAAACCTTCTTCTCTCTATTGCATTTTGTATGTGTAACAAAGTGTTTTAGAAACAGCAAAAAATTATCAGCATTCATCCGTCCCGATGGATATGTCACCCCAGTAGTTCCTTATGGGGCTTAAAGTTTACGCGAGGGAATACCTGAAATGAAGGAATAGATTCACCAGCTGCATTCACAGCACAACAAATAGTAACCAACTAGCCTCGTTCCCCAGATGTTACCTGCCCCACTTGTTTCTGACCTTTTGGTGCTACCACTTTTTTTGGATTCTGAACAGTTGTGTAGCCAGTCTAGCGGCTGCAGAAGTTTCCCTTTGAAACATCTGTTCCAAATTCTTAAAAAACGAATTTAATTTTTTTTTGTTAAAGCTATTTGCTCTGCTGAGACTTGTTGCTTCAGGGGTCGACGAATTCCTTTTCATAAAGCCCTTCATCCAATCTATTCCTGCCATTTGATTATTGGTCTTAAGTTATTATTTTTGAGCACTAATTGGTATGCCAATTTTCTGATTTTGGTGAAATGTAGTCCACAGGTATTCTGTCAGTTCACATTCTTCTGTTACATTGAAAATCATTTGTTTTCTAACATTTGACGTAAATTCTGTATTTGGATCTTTATATTTTTTCATATATCTCTTTAAAGTCATACGATCTACTCCTAAATTCTTGGCCACTGCCGGTACTCCTTTTTCTTCTTTTAAGTCTCCAAAACAGCTGATTTCATCTGTTCTTCGTCAATTTTTATTTCGATTTCGCATTAGGTTTGTAGTACTGCGGCATCTGAAACAAAATAGGTTCCTAAATGTCTATACGAATTCGTCTATTGAAAATTCGACCCACATAAAATTATGAATAATATGTCGGTAGATTCCTATAGGTATGTCCATATTATTTTCAGTAGTAAATGGTAACAAGCTTTTCACTTGGCAACAGCTTTTGAGCATTAATTTAGAAAAATACATTAAGGGATACTTGAGCATGATGATCAAGTATCCCAGAATACTCCTTAATCAAGTATCCCCCTCATACATAGACTAGCAAAAATATTAAAATTTCACATAACCTCAAACTTCTAGCTTTAAATAGTTCATAATAGAAATTAAATGAAGGGTAAAGGCTGTGTGCATGTACGAAACATAGCAATGAAACACCTTGTATATCATGCAAATTTTAATCCAAAAGGG
>JAEQML010073696.1:0-14809 GCA_016904865.1 Pissodes strobi | reverse complement strand
CGTGTGCAAAGAGTCTTTTTCAAAACTTGTTGCACAATATACTATTAATTTTCTTTCCTGGGCTTATTTAAAAACGTGTTTCAAAATAGATTGCGCTTTTGCATTGCCACTTTTTTCGCTCTATCCAATGATGCTATCCAATTTGGAATCTGACGTTTCATCTTCATGGGGTCATCATCAACTTCCTTTTTTTTAAATACAAAATTTAATTTTGTATCGTTTTTCAGATGATATTGGCGTTATTAATATAAATATGTGATTTTTTTTTAATTTTTGTTTTTGATATTCCTTATTTTGCTTTCGCGTAATTTTAAATAGTTTGTTACATTTGATATTTTTACATTCTATAAAAATATTTTGTTTTGTGTTGTGTGTTAGGTAGAAAACTAAAACTTTAATTTTTAATAAAAATAAAATATAGTAATATTAAATAAACAGGTTCATTTATTTTTTACTCCAAAGCAAAATAAATAATATAAAAAAAAATTAAATTTAAATTTAAAAAACAAAAAAAAAATTAAAAATATATTCATATTTATAACACCAATATCATCTGAGAAACGAAAAAATAAATTAATGATGGTATTTAAAAAAAGATAGTTAATGATGATCCCTTGAAACGTCGGATTCCAAACTTGATACTACTATTGGATAGAGCGGAAAGGTGCTCAGGAAAAAAAAAGATTTTTCAATATTTCGGTTTTTTCCGGATATCTCCGGAAATACTCGAAATTTTAAAACGTTATAAACGGCATATTCTGCCGTCCTATGTCAGAACCCCCTATCTACAATTTTTTTTTTTAATTGAGCTATTAGCAAAAATGGAATACTAGTAGTTTATTAGTTGCCTGTGCATAGCAAAAACCCCGTATTTTTTGCTTAAAATTGAGTAAAACTTGCAAAATAATACCCCGTAAATGCATAAAATAGCCCCCGTACTACGCTAAAAACCGGCATCAGACAATTCCTTAGAAAGAGCCTGGCATAATGCACGGAGCGGGCTGGTAGTTGCGTGGTTATGAAGTACGCGCATGCCAGTTTTTTTTTCTAAGCTCGTGCTTTGACGCGGATGTAGATGCCAGGTTTTAACTTGTCAATAAACGAAATTAGCGGGAGTTGAAAGATTTAATACGTGCATTGGTTTGTTGTGGTTTTACTGTTGTAAAGAGATTATAAAACGTTTGTTATTTGGCTTGGCTTTTTTTACTTTTCTTATTTTTTTAATTAACTCTGAACAAACATCCGCGGAAAAAATTGTAATAAACTATTTTGAAACCGGACACACCTTCATGTACAGCAGACAGCTTCCACCATCAGGTGGAACTTTCATTAAAACGCCAAAAAAATCTTACGATTTCCAGGATTTTGTAAAAGCAGTTGAAATGGCCAATTCTGGTTGTCTAACTGTAAAACCAATGAGCCCATCAGATTTTTATTTGTGGCCAGATTTTATATTGCAACAAAAACTTTAAAAAATAAATTCACGTCCATATTTAAGACATATTATTATTATACAAGTAATTGCTACAAAAGACCAACATAAACTTCAGTATATATCTTCAAAAAACAATAACTTGCAAGAGCTAGATTTTTTACAGAATAGTAAATTTAAAGTCAATATAACTCTACCAGGTTTTCAAAAAGATCCCAATGGTGTGAAAAAAGAAAAAAAAAGAGAACATTTTAAAAAAATTAAGAAGTATCATTCCAAAAGAGCGCCATCACTTTTGCGAAAATCTACCTTGTCATCCATAATCTTATTATTCTGATGTTTTGACATATCCCTTTTACTCATTATTTTGTTGTACCACTTTTCCGAAGGTGCCTATTTCTTATTAGTTTAGTTTAGTTTATTAGTTTAGTATTAGTTATTAGTTTTTATTAGTGTTATTTGTTAGGATTATACTGATGCCATGGCGTGATAATCTGTATTGTTATTTTATACCTAATAAATTAAAAAATAAATGTTTTTTTCAAATAATTAGGCCTATTATTTAACTCCAGTACCACAACGCGAATAGTTTGTTACGAACTTTAAACTTGAATTTAAACAAATTATTATTTAATAGCATATCATTATCTGGTGCTTACTGAGAATATTACTAACAAAAATCGTATAAAATGTTCTATCTACCTAACATAAACCACATATTATCTGCTTGATCTACCTGATATAAACCACGTATGTGCATGATCTGCTACAGATACTAGGTTTTAGCTAAGAAATGTTCTAGAATTTTGAAAAAAATAAACTGGTATCTGCTCCAAAATTTGTTTTTTTTTGAAAAACATACGTTTTTCATTATTAATATATATAAAATAGCTTATTTTTGCTTGTCTGTCCAAAAATTTTGTTTACAACGCTTTTAATTCGAAAGATATGACACGCAAACATGTTTTCTTGATTTTATTCAAAAACAGATATTCTGCAGATACAGGGTTCTGACGTAGGACGGCAGTATTGTTAAGCACCTAACTGCTAATGTATCCTAATTTGACTGACAATGTATCTCTTATGGTTCTCGAGTTCCCCATACATAGACTCGAATTCGAGCCAACCTGTACATATACATAATATTTATTTTTAGTCCACAATTTTCTTTTGACTCTTGCCTGCATTTGGAAAAAATCTTAACCCTTTCAGATCTGAATTAATTTGTTTTTTTTTTTCTGAAAACTTCTTTTTCGGGATCTTCTCAGAAAATGGATGTAAAAAGTCTTTAAAAATACACAAACACATTTGAAATGATTTTAGTGGCTATGGGGACTTATTTTCAGTACTGAACATATAATGAAAGAATTTTTTGAAAATAATGAATAAATACATATAATGCTATTGCTTTTTATGCTAGGACCTAAAACAGTTTCTACTTTTAACTAAATACAGAGAACATTTAATACAATAAATGTGGGGACTTTCCCTTACATCTGGTCGGTTCCTTATTATCGTCCAGTTATGGCGTGTGGTCGACAAGATCCAATTGAATTTCAGGCAATGGTCTTACTTTAATATTCTTTTTTTATGGACGGGGCGTGTTTGGAGGTGTTTGGCACAAAGATGGTCTTCCTGATCTCCTTTTGAGTTCTGATGGATGATTTTGCCAGATATTTCTAAGAGCTGCAGAAAAAAATCCATATAAACGTTTATTTTTTGAAAATAATGAATAAATATAATGCTATTGCATTGCTTTTTATGATAGGACTTAAGACAGTTTCTTCCGTTAACTAAATACAGAGAACATTTAATGCAATGACTGTAGGTTTTTCCCTTAGATCTATTGCTTCTTTATTATCGCCCAGCTCTGGCATATGGTCAACAAAATCCAATTGGATTGATCTTACTTCAACGTTACTTTTTATATAGGTGAGGTATTTATGGGTGTTTACCCCTAGGATGATCTCTCTTTGATCCCTTTTTTTAGTCCTGCTGGATGATCTTGCCATACCAAACATTCTGCGATGAGCATTTTGAAATGAAGGGCATTTAGGATTTCATTATTGGGTATCCCCACGACATTCTGTATCCTGTTTATATTGCAACCAGCTATTGGTACATGTTATATTAATGGCGTGAAAATAATGCGTAGCGTTTACTTTTAGGATTTTATGAAAAAGAGAGATTGTCTAACCATTTGATCGAGTCACCATCCCCCCAAGCAACTGTTACAGAGTTTGCCACTCCTGTCTTTATATATTTTTTTAAATCTGCTGCTTTGTCTGACCTGACCAGGTCTTCATTGCCAACCAAATTTAGTGCCAGGAACAGTTAGTTTCTCCAGCATCTATACAGAGCAGCTCTACATACAAAAATCCATCTTTACTTCAGCTCGGTGCATCGTCTGTTCTTTTTTTAAATCTCTTTGTCCGTCTTCAGAGGCAGATTGCCAGAACAATTTTGTTTCACAGTCCCAGCAGCATGAATTTGCTTCTCGCGGAGGATTTCTAGAAGATTGCATGTTGTACAATGATTGTCAAAAAAAAGGTCCATATGGAATATTCAAAAAAAAAGGTCCATATCGATTATTGCAGGACTACCGTTGCACTCAGATCAAATTTTGTTAGCATCTCCTTGTCAAAGTCAGACTTCACCATTCCACATTCTGATACTTATACCATGTTCCAATATGTAGATTGTAAATGTATGTCATTTGCACCATTGTCGAAAATATTTTTTTAGGAATGTATCGATAAACGTCATCTACTGCATCAATAAACGAAAACATTTCTTGAGAAGTCATGTCTGTTTGATTAGGTTTATTCTCAAAATGAAACTTGAGTTTTGATGCCTTTCCTTGTCACTTCTAGTCTTAAGTAGGCCTATTTATTCGTGATAAGTTTGTGTTCGTTCGCCTATTTGAATATCCTGCTTATGTCCATGTTTTCCAAAATGTTCTCATTCATCTTATGACTTTTTATAACTGTTAGAGTAAATGAGGTGTTTTCAACTTGTGTGAGTATTTCCTCGCACTATCACCTTCACAATCAGAAATTTCTTCCAGGCCCGCAACACCTTTCTCTCATTCAATTTCAAGCTCAACATCGTCCAATAAAGATAATAGTATTTCCGCACCTTTCGAATTTTCAGGATCAAAAAATTCTGAAAAAAGACATTATCTCAGTCCCGATGTCCATTACTTATAATGGACAGGGATGATCATGTCATTTTTACCACGTTATTTTTGGTAGTTATATGCTTATAAAATACTACAAACGATTTTACATAGTTGTCTTATCAGTATGAAAGTGTTATTCAATAATTAGATGCGCAAAAGTAGTCAAAAAATTAACATATAATACTGAGGTTTTAAGCAACGTGACGCTTTAGCCCTGGCGTTTATCTAACTAAATAGTTAGTGTTGAAGTATTTTCATAGATGACGCCAGACTCGTCAATACGGTAGCATTTTAAGATCCTTTGCATTCCTACGGCTCTATGCTATATTAGCCACTTCTGATTATTTGATTAACTTCACTCAGTTTATCTACAGTCCACTTAGTTTATTCCAGCAGAATAGTATAGTCAAAGTTTACAGAATTAAAAATATGGTATAGTGGTCAGATTCTATGTTTGCGATACGGAAGCCCAGCGTTCAATTCCCGTTGGGGTCAAGACATGTTTTCTTTATTTTTTTAAGGTTATGTTTGTTTCTTTTTGTAAACTTGGGTTAGTTTGAGTTCGTAAACGTGACGTTAACCCACCAAGCTTGCAGGTCTTAGATACCATGCACAATACGCACATGCGATATGAGATCACACCTAATATTTGTGTACCATATTTGAAGTGAATTCATTATTTATCTCCCTAACACTTGTCTATTAAAAATATTTAGGAACAATCTTAAAGTTTTCAAAAGATTTTGATTTTATGTATTCCAGTGGCAAACGAGAAAAATAGTCATTATTTTCATTTAAATCAATCTTCCTTGTTGAATCGTTTGATTTGTAAGCGGTTTATCTTTGATTTCCATTGCCACGGCTAAATCAATTAATGAGAGCACACTCTATATTTAGAAAATCGCATATATGCAAATAATGTTGCACTAGTATGAATTATCTAAAAATCTTAAATAATTATTCCATGCAGAGGAGCACACTAATACTCTCATTTGGAAAATTTAAAGCTCGAAAGTATATATCTATATTCCATAATTTATTATATAAGATATTATAATGACGAATATCTATCTATACAGATTTGCCATGGAAGAAATAAGACGTAGCTTACATCTACCAACAGATCCAAATAAAGAAGGATCTATTTGCCAAATAGTACATGACACAGAATCAACAGAAGTGCAAGAAAAGGATCAGCAGTTCAAAGTAGGTATATACCTGTGTAGAAAATAATTTCCTGATTTATAGGCTCGTAATAAGTTAGAAGATGACAGAAAATCAAATCCATAGATCAAACCGAGACCATTAATATTTTTATTCCTGCCAAGACTGCCCATCTCGCATGCTTTTACCATGCCCTGGCCTCATTATTTGTCTTTATCATTTAGTAAGACCTACTACATCTGGGAATATGTATTGCATTCCTCAAAACTGCCGTGAAAAGGTACGTAACTCTCTTTGATTTTTAGCTTAGCTGCATCTCTGTTGCCATCTGAGAGAAATTAAACTGCTATTCTGTTTATGTGTTTACGTCTGCCGATAGTTTAGGCCTTTTTGATGGCTATGGGAATTAATAAAATAATTTTTTTTGTTTATTTTTACCTCACTTCTGAGTTCGCTGGCAAGCTTACTAACCAAGCATCAATTAGAACGACAAGCTATTGTATCAAGTTTCGGAATACAACAAGCTAACACGTTCCACGTTCTGTAAAAACTCACCAACCTCAGTGTGTAAGGTTTAACAACAGCTATATGGGCGGGATTGACCAAAGCGACCAAAATATAAGTCTATACAAAACAGCATTTAGAAACAGTTGTTAAAATTTTCCGTGACCACTGTATCTGACAAAATTGCACATTATCAAAAAATGGTAATTTCCTTCTTTATTGCATTCTTTTTAAATTTTATTGTTAATTGACCACTCGGTCCTCAATTTATTTTTTGCGCTAATGATTAGATCGAGTAATATTTATTTCTACATACTTTAATTATTTTTCCTCTGGTATTGCTGATTTAAATAAGAAGTAAACATCTAATATCTTTTCACGCCAATTCTCAGCTCTTAAACGACGTTAAATAAAATGTCCTGTATTAACTATTATTACCAAAAAATTACGTCGACAGATACAGGGTGGCTCAATGTTGTTTCAAAACTACATAACTACTGTTGTGTATTTAACTAAAACACATTCTGGGTTGAAAACTTTAATGACGGAAACAATATATTTTCCATATAGGTATAATGTAGTAGCCCCGCGCGAACAAGTTGCCACCTACACTTTTGACACCCTGACAGTTCCAGGGTGTGTTCGCAGATCGACTCTAAATAACTACATTGATAAGTAGCAAAGTAACTAGAGTAACACGCGAAATATATCACATTTCCTCCGTCATTAATTAAAGATCCAATCTTATCGGAGGTTAAACTATTCTGCCATAGCGAGTTTGAGTTGCGGAGGAAGATGAATATGGGTGTTCAACAGTCTTCTGTCTCAACCTCCTTTACAAAAGGCAACTTAGGTGTATCGTGCATTTGGAAACTATTGCATGACTCCTATACAGGGATGGGCATAGGTTTTGATATTGTCTCTTTTGGCAAATTAATATATTCCTTGGGAGCTAAAGGTACAACATTATTGTAAGGTAACTGATGTTCTACAGAAACTTCACTACCTAAGCTCACTAGATTCCGAATAATACGTAGATCACTGGAATATCCAAACTTAATCACATTTTCAACCTTGACAAGATAAGTACAATAGCCAAGAACCTTCATTACAATACCTTTATGCCATAATTTATTTAGTTTATTCCTAACAAAAATTTGATCATTGATTTTATAGAAGACACTTCTATTTTTATTAATTATAGTTTTTCACTACTACTAAGTGAACAAGAAAATTTGCAATTTATTTAAAATTATATATTTGGGAAGATCCTCCCCTCGATGAGATACCAAGGCTTTTTCTACATTTTTTTTAACCGTTTATACACTACGCTCAGCTGCTCCATTGGTTTGAGGATGATACGGGTGTGATTTTACAGGCTTGATTCCATTTGCTTGGCAAAACGTCACAAATTCACTAGAATTGTACGGTGGACCATTATCTGAAACTAATTCGGTAGACAGACCAAATACTGCGAAAATATCTCTTAATTTTGCAATTGTTTCCAATGCATTAGTGCCATTCGACATCAATTTAACCTTTATCCAGTTAGATCTCTGATCTACCAGTATTAAAAAGACATACTTATTTTTAAAGAAAAATCAATATAAACTCTAAAAAACTTGTGTGGTGCTGATGGCCATGACATCAATGCATTACTTGAACTTGTGAAGTTTTGATGCTGTTGACACATATCACAACATGGAATAAACATTTCTAAATCTAGGTTCATATTAAGCTACCAACAGTAAGAAACGTAAAAGCATTTTAGTACGAACTATTCCATTATGCTGTTCATGGAATAGGTTTAAAACATCTTCTTGCAAGGCTTTAGGTATAATAACTTCCCTAACAAAATACAACCTTTCTATACTGAAAATTCATTACGCCGCGCCGGCGCCGTTTAAAATATGCCTTTAAATTGTCATCATCCACTGATTGTGGCCATCCGGACAAATCAAAATATTTAACTTTAACTAATAACAACTCCTTACTTGTTTCCCTCGCGATATCATTCGAATCTAAAGGCATTTGCTCTATCAAACTAAAAAGGTACACAAATTCAGGAACACTAGTAATATCATTACATGGCACTCGTGATAAACCATCATCATTACTGATTGATACACCTTTCTTATATAGTATATCATATTGATAACCAGACAATGTAATAGCCCACCTTGTAATTCTCGCGGCAGCTGAAGTCGGGATACCCTTATTCTTGCCAAATATAAATTGAAAGGGCTGGTGATCAATTATCAAAATAATTTTTCGTCCATAATAGTTATTTATGTACCAAGGGCATTAAGTAGATGTTTATGGCCTGTTATGCCCGGCTGTTATCTAATTTTTTACTTGCCTGAAAAGTATATTCACATTCTTTTGACCAACTTTCGGAAAAGTTTATGTTATTTTGACACATATCATACAGGGTTTGTAATAAATTTTCCATTGTAGTTCAACAACACCAAATATGACTTTAGTTCTGTTACGGTTTTAGATATGGGTGCTGTTTTAATTGCTATTTTTTTTTCGTCAGTATAGGGTGACTCCATTCCCATTAACGTCAATTTCATGACCCAAAAAATGTACGTTTGTTTTAAGAAATTTGCCTTTGTCGGCGTTTACTTTTACATTAAAATCTTGAAGACGTTCAAACACTTTCCTGACATTTTCATAACATTCGCTTAAATAAGAACCATATACCAAAATATCATCAAGATAACACTTAGTATTATGCAAACCAACCAGGATACTATCCATTGCAGACTGGAAGATTCCAGGTGGTGAACTGACGCCATTTGTTAATTTAGAAAATGCATAAAGACCTCGCTCACTAACATTTTTTTGGATATTTTCACTGACTCTAAGCTGTTTATATGCACCTTTTAAGCCAATTAC
Source organism: Pissodes strobi (assembly GCA_016904865.1). Classification (NCBI taxonomy): domain Eukaryota; kingdom Metazoa; phylum Arthropoda; class Insecta; order Coleoptera; family Curculionidae; genus Pissodes; species Pissodes strobi. The sequence goes on along the minus strand of JAEQML010073696.1, from coordinate 5,627 downwards.
CGTAAAATATGTATAACCATTCAGACAAGCACAACTATCATCAGGCAAGGGTAAAGTACAATGATCGCTATCCAAAAATTGATTTAAATTTTTCTTAAAATCTACACAAATGCGTAATTCATTTAACGCTTTTTTTGGTACCACTACAAGTGACTTTTTTTAAATATGTACCTAACTTTACCATTTTTGGTAGTTCTATCTCAACTTTATCTTTTAACGCGAAAGGCATATCATATGCTGTATGAAATATGGGTTGAGCCCCTTCTTTCAATTATAAATTTACCTGAAAATATTTTATACCTGGTTTTCTTTTTTCATCAAAGACGATTTTAAAATCAGTTTTAATTTTTGAGACTAAATTCAAAATTTCTTGACTTACTGACGTTAAATGTTCAGAGTGACTTGATTTATTGACAAAATTTAAGCCCCCCGACATCAACTGATGAGAATCACCCGAGTTTCCAGCTGCTTTGACACTTGAAGAAAGACTACCACTTATTTGTTGTCTCCAATTGGGGTTTAACACATCTAACCAATTTCTTCCCAACGAGGGTGTAAAAGTATGATTACTTTTTTAAATGACTATTGCTAATTTAACAATTTCATTTTTTATGTACCTCAGTTTCACTCTACAGTACTCTTTGACCAGTGAGTACTTTTAAATCATATTTAACCGCATGTACATTTAAGTGTGACAAACATTTTTTAAAGTCATTAATATGAATTACTGTTCTACAGGCCCCAGAATCTATTTCAAAGTTAACTCGTTTATCTTCGACCTCCATTTGCACTTTCTCAGGTAACCTCTTACCTGATCTCAAAGTTGACAAAAACCCTGAGTCCAAGGAATTTTTATAGTCAGACTTTGGTCAAATCTGGGCCAATATCTCAAAAACCACTAAATTTAGCCATGGGACATGTTTACCAATCATGTATAAAATAAAATAATTTTAGATTGCGCATTCAAAACAACTGTACAATTTTGCATAAGAAACACCTTTGTGTCTGTAGTTGCAAAACTAGTTGCATGCCAAGTTAATATCGACTTAATAGAAAATTGTATTCTTGATAAAAATCGGTACATGATGACAAACTACTGCAGTAAGTGACAAATTTGAGGCAGATGGGGAGCTCAAAAAATATGAAAATGTTACATCATGATATTAAAATTATCCAAAATGGGCGGCAGCATTTTAGAGCTTAAAAATGTGGAAAGAAATGGTTTTAAAAGTTTTTTTGTTAGAGGTTTGATTACTTAGAAATTAGGGCTAAAACTTAAAAAACAATGTAAAAACCAAAAATTTTGAATTTTTACTCATACATTTCTCAATAACTAGGCAACTACGAGTAATAGAGAAAAAAAGCTCTAAAAATTTATTCTGTCCGTGTTTTTAAGCTTTAAAATTCTGCTGTCCCAAAAATGCTACTTTTAAAGTGCTGATATTTTCATAAAAGGTTAGAATTGGTTGTTTATGTCCCTTTCTTTCTCGCTCTTTTGCTTGCAGTTTGCATTATGGTGAAAACAACGCCAGAAAAAGCCAATCCTGGCGTTGTCTTCGCCCCTCTTTTTTTTAAGCCCATAGAGCAAGCGAGTATTGTAGAGTTCAAGAGGGACCGGTTAGCATATTTACACATCCTCACATACGATGGCACCAGGGTGCTAAAATCTGTTAGGTTTTGTAGCACTACATCGAAATATTGATTTAGAAAACTGACAACATCTTAGGATAGACCGTTAAAAAGTGCCTATAGAAAGTGATAATATTTTTTTGATATTTCCAAAAATAACGTCAGAAAAAACTAACAATGAAAATGGAAAATTTCGGTTTTTTGCGGATATCTCCGTTAAGAATCTTAACCTTCAAAATGTCAAAATACTGGGCACTAAATTGCGCAACTTTGCCCTAATTTAAAGTTTGCTGTATCTTTTACCGTTTTCGAGATCCCAATAGTTAGAAGCGAATTTGTTTCACCCTGTTTAACGGCATCGGCACGCGTTTTAGCTAGGCAACCCATTTGCCATTTATCAATCTATATCTGACACATAGTCTTTGTCATCGTCAAATAACAGATCGGATCTTGCACACTAAAAGGAGGGAGAGTAATACAATAAAGCAACGACTTTGGAAATTTGGTTCAGTTATTTTAGTAAGTTCTCAAAAAGTCCACCAGGGATGAACAATGGGCTACATTTAACATTTGACAATGAGAGTAATATTATTCAAGAATAATGACAAATTATCACAGTGATAAATACGGCAATAAAAATATAATGCTCAACTAACTTTCTTATTTGATTTGCTGGTGGATAAGGAAAAATACTAAAAGTTTAAACTACTCTCTAACGCTAATAATAGCGAATAAATCATCATGGTTGCATCTCTGTAAGCAGTATTGTTGCGCGTAAAACCCTTTTAAATATGTTAGCAAGATATAATGAATAAGTTAGTACCTATCCTTAAAAATGCGGCCAGCGCAACATGTGTGCTCCGACTTGCTCGTCGGAGTGGGTCAATTACTTACTCTTGACCAGGGCGCAACCAGTTTGAAGTATCCAAATCCACAGACACAAACTAGAAGGTCCTCGGTCTTAAGAATCCATAAGGGCGATCCAAATCAACGACTATCAACTACAGAAGGGCGATATAAAATCCAGACAACTACTAATTACACTTGTTTGGTTGAGGTATTTCGGAGCAAATAAAAGACGGTAACGTTCGGGCAGGTTTAAGTTTATTGGCGTTCGTTAGGTTGACGTTAACGTGTTGTCATATTACTTCCAATAATCAAAATATTATAAATATAAAACAGGTAAAAGAGCTCAATTGGAAGCAAGTAATAATCTATATGCTCATAAATATATAGACAGTAATTTGAATTAAAATTGCGTTATAATAGAAGTGAATTAGATAAAGAATGATCGAACACTTATTAGACACGCTTTAGCTATAACAGAAGTAACGATATAACACCAAATGATTACAAAAGATCAAACCAAGTTCATCAAATTAATCAATAATCACAATATACATAACTCATATATCGTCTCATCATACTAGTAATTAAAAGTTATCCGTCTAATTGGAGCTCCTAAAACTTTGTGCGCGTTTACCATGGTAGACGTCTCGCAGTTGTACATAAATAAACCTTACTGATTTAGATCATTAAATACCGTTATGTAAAGTTATTATAACTGGATAGTCAATAAATTAGTACGACAATGTTGATCATTTAACACAATATGAATTAAATTGTAAGAATAAGAAATGTAATAAAACAAACACTATGAGCATTAATAGATCCACACTAGTAAATACAGCATTTGATTAGATTCGCATTGGTAAGCTGTGCTTACACCGAAACAGTTCCGAAAGTAGTTATATCAGTAGCACGCAGAAAACTAAAACTGTGGCAATAAAGCATACTTCACTTTGACTTATACTGCAGCCCACGCAAAATACTGCCAGCCGGTTGTCGCCAAATTTACTAATATCTGCAATATGCAATGAAACGTACCTAAGGCATCATACAGCCTTGCATTGCTGGTAGGACAAAGAATTCCAACGATAAATCCATCATTGACAATGACCAAACAACCAACAACTAAATCATTCCGAACGGCGGCCATTTAAAACTCCTAACACCAAATCTGTTCAACGCATAAATTTGTGATCAATCGAACCTAAACATACCTTAAGCTAAGGCTGGTTCCTGGCAGAAACATTTGCGAAACAACTCGAGCGGTGTTGCCAAGTTAGGAAATACACGCATTTACTAAAACATCCTGACTGCGTATTTTTTTAAAGCGAAAGCGAAGAACAGTCGTTTAATATCAAACTGACGATAGCACATTAATTAATTATGTATTTTCCTGTTGGCTTAAATCGTAACCACGTCAAAATCGCATGAAGAATGCTCAGCGAACATAACATCTGGCAACGTTCCAAGAATATCCCTTTCATTTATTATATTCGTCCATAGGCAACCAACAGTTCTTATTTTTAATCGTGGCTCTAACACATCAAAAGTAAACATTGATTGAATTTTAACTTTTCCCTATAAAATATTGAAATAAACCCAGGAATAATAACCGAGAAATCTCAAAACCAATGTTTCTGACATTCATGAGACAGTTTTTAGTGTATTTTATCATCGAAAAGGAAATCATTTGCAAGATAAGGGCTTTAATTGAACGTTTTGAACTGTATTGCTATACGGTCTAGGTATAATTAAAGAAAATTCTACGTAGTAGTATTTTCTTTGGTATAACTTGAATGTTTTTCTCGATAGCAAGCGGCAGAATACGGTACGATCTATCGACTGATTATTTGTATGTTAAGCCAGTGATATCAAACATAGAAAATCAAGTTACGCATATAACTACCGTGCTTGCAATATATTCCTCTAACAACTCGATAAAAGGCAGGAACCAAACGTGTAAGTAGCCTCGTAGTCTAGTAATAGATCTAGGATTAAAGGTGTAATAACTGACTTTATTTGACCTCTATCTGTTACATGTTTTTCATGCTAAATTGACATGTAACAGTATGTTGCATCCACTACGTGAATGCCGCTTAACGTATTTACTCCTAGTAAAGAGTTTATAACATGAGGAAATAAATCGTGCAAAATTCGTTCCAGGTTCAGATCGTTGTTACTCCTGTTGAAGGCTGCGATGGCAGTGCTGAAATCAGAATTATGGGTGGAACTGCCAGAAGAAAAAATAATTCACGAAGAAGTAAGTATTAATTTATCAGCATATTTCTATAACTAAAACCAGTTACACACAAGAAAGCTTAATATTATTATTATAAAAAAAATAACTCACATTTAAAAATTTCCCACTGCTTATAGATACAAGAAATTGTTTTAAAGTGCATATTTTTAAAAGGAATATGCTTACGTTCTTCTTAAGATATGAGAGGTCAGATATATTGCATGGAGAGTAAGGAGAGTAACGTGTACTCTCGGAAGCATCATTTGTGAAATAAGCTCTTCTGATATAGCTCAGGATCGATCTAAAGCTTTATATAGGAAACCATGAACAAATGAGAGAGAAGCTGAAATTTGGTAAGTTTGCATTGTGGTCCTTAAAATACCACCAAAGCCTACCGGTAGTCCGCAGTGTCTGTCACCCCTAAACAACCCCCGAAAATGGGTGAAATTCGGACTTCTTTTAGTTTTTGGCAATCTCGTAAAAACAAAGCTATGTACGAAAAAATATGAAAATAAAAAACGAAAGAGCATAAAATTTCCTATTCTAACACGTTTAGCAATTATATTTTGCGAAGTTATGATATTTTTAATAACTGGATATTTTGTAAAAATACCAAAAACATTTAACCTAAAGAGACCCGACAACTCATTCATAAAAATCCGAAATCTTGCAAAAATATCAACAAAACGATTGTCCCGCCTTCTTATATTTTTATGTATCGTGTACAAACTTTTGTCAAACTTCGTCCCCACTACTAAATGTAGTATTGCCCGCCCCCGCCTGAACGCAAGCAAGGACAGTTCATAGACCAATTTAGAATAGATTTCTGCAACATAAGAGGCCTAAATACAAATATAAATTCAGTACACCAACATCTACAAGCAAATAGACCACACATATTAGCCCTTAC
>MU195737.1:1267-14809 GCA_016904865.1 Pissodes strobi | reverse complement strand
AATAAGTGCATAATATATATATATATATATATATTATGCACTTATTAAAAGTTATAGTTCATGGTACCAGTCAGTTCATCTAATGTCCTTTGTTAATGTGTCCTCACAGAATGTATCTAAACCAAGGGACAATATTTTAAAGAAAACCGAATTTCTCGTATAGGAATGTTACGCAGGTTGAGCGTACGTACTGCTTGACTTCATTTGTACAATTCACTATGAAATTGTTTTAGGCGTAAAAAATATTGTAGTTCTAACTGTTTCCTCTGCTGCTATTAAATAACTTCGACATCTGTTTAAAAAATTATATCTACCAAAACAATATGATGCAATTATAAACATTACTTTTATAGTGCAAGATTGAATTAGGATAACATTTTAAGAAATATGATTTTTTTTCTACTTAACATAACACCTATTATATAGTAAAATGAAGCGATACAAAATTGGACGTAGTCTTGATTAATCAGGAAAACATCCGATCAACAATCGTCTAATTTTCTTAAAAGACTTCCTTCACGGCACAATGGAAAATACTAAAATTGCTTCGACTAGCAATATGTGATATGTTAAAGTTCAATGGAATATACGAATATTAGATAAGAAAATGACACCTATTGCTGGATTAAGGTAGCTTTTACAGTAAAACCTTTTAACAACGACCACCCTTGGGGAATTATATATTGGTTATTTATGAGGGCACAGGGAAATTAAGTTATGTTTATAATTTACATTGTTTATTTATTAATAATTTTATTGGTTTAATCCCTCACATAACAGTTATAGCATCAACTTGCTGAAGAAAGAAATTTAAATTAAATTTAACGAAGTAGCTGCTATATATAATATTATATGTAAACAAAAATCACATATCTTTGATATAATGTGCACACCATATAATGATTTGTAAAAATGTATTAATTTACGTGTGGGTGTACATGTAAATATTATATATGAGATTTTGTCTTTTAAAAATAGATAGAATAGAAATCAACTATTACTTCATATATTTTAGATAATTTTTTTAAGAGTCACATGTTAATAACAGCTTGTGTAGCCATGTAAGAAATGTTGGCATTGAAAAAAAATCTCTTAAATTTGTACAGGCTTCAAAGAGGCTTGTAATATTCGACACTAGAATAACTTCAGGGTCCCCATCCTCAGTCCATATAAAAATCTATAGTTTGTTTCTATGCACTCCTCTTAAAATAGAGTGAGTCAGTACTTATTCTACTTAGAATATGCAAAGAAGAAGAGCATTTACCCAATACCTCCTACAGGTAGGCCTACTGGCTAATATTAAAATTGCAGTGACGTCATCACATCTAGTCAAATGCTTTTGCAGTTCGCATACCATTGTAGAGCCCAGTAAAAGTATTGATTGTTTTATCGCGCGTACTTCCGTATTTAAAGTCGGTTGTCACGCTGGACGACTTGAATTCCGAGTCCCAACTCGCCGTCTTCAATGTATTGTGTATCCAATGTTGCCAGATTTAGATTACTGGTGTACTCTGTTGAACCGGTTATCCGATAAGGACAGTAGCATAGCGTCCAAAGATGCACCTTTTTAATTAACAGGTGACAAGCAATTGTCAATTTCGCCTATTTTGTTTTTATTTAGCAAATTTTATATATTGTGTGCAACTTGGATACTTTTAAATATCGGGTAGCATCGAATATTAAACCACATATGTCCATTATTTTTATGTGGATATTGATTTGGATACGCTTATTGTTTTATTGGATATTTAATTACAATAAATCACTAATATTTTAACATCAAATATTTGAAGAATATGGAATAAGTACAATATAATATAATAATATAAACTTTCAAGCGAGGCATACTAATACAAACAAGCACAAACATATTAAAACACAGATTAGATAGTTAATATAAAAATTTGCTTTGGTAAAGTTATATTAAATATAAAAAAATACTTAAAATCCGGAAAGTAAATATAAAAACTGGAAAGGGAAGTCTAACAAAATCAAAACCTTTAAGAAAATTAAGGTTATTAACATAATAACTTAATTATCTTTCATAAGTATTTAGTTCCATTTAAAAACATAATTTTTTGAATTTGGCCTTAAGCGAGATCTTCTGTCTAAGACTATGAGCTCTGCTTTTGAAAATATCCTCTGACCAGGTATGGGTGATGCTACAAGGGAGAAGTATTTTTCCAAGGCGAGCTATAGTCTTGGATAAATTAACAATTAGTTAGGATTCCTAACTCCTCTTCTTACTTCTTCTGAATCTTTTAAATGCAATTATGTTGTTCAAATGTCATTCAACCAATGCTGTAAAAATTTAAGTCCAACTAAATATACGTTAAATAGGTTTACATCCCCAATAATTTATGAAACTAACTCTACCGAGCCAGCTGACCCAAATCCTGATGGTCAGGACGAGACAATTCTGCAAATTCGTAACAATATAAGGTTTTAAACATATATATTTAAAAGATTTATTATTATTTTAGTATAAATATATTTTTATAGTTGAAATATATTTTATGTAGTTTGGGTTAGTTTGGGTTACTAAAACTTTAAGAAAATGGTAAACAAAAAAAATTACTTAACTATAAAGAAGATTTTCCAATTTCTACTTTTGCGATAAATGCCATTTTGTGCAACAAGGGTGGCGAGACGATTTTAAAAAATCTGGCAACACTGGGAATATCTTAGACCGGCTGCGTCCGTAAAGTGGGAATTTTATTTTAATTTTCGATCGTTTTTCAGTAAATTTGTTTATAATTAGTACTTTTAGTGTGTTTAAATTTATGTGAACAATGTCGTTCAGAGGTTGTGCTCCAGGTTGCCCCAGAGGACCCAAAGTTCATGTAATTTTTCTGCAGGTAATATAATTTGGATTAATTTGGAGCAGGATTCTAAATCAGGTAAAATTATTAGAGTACATTTAAAATAACCTTGATTGAAAAAAAATGCCATACTGCCTCATTTATTTTCCTAAAAATGTGTTTATTCGTAAAAGTAAAGACGAAAAAAATAAAGAACTTGAAGAATTACAATTTTTGCAAGCAATAGAGCAAAGTAAAGAGGAGTTTAATATCCATAGAGAGGCTACATGTTTTCAAAATTTTGAGGAGTTTTTAAAAGTATTTTCAAATTTCGTTGTTAATGAAGTGTGGGTTTCAGTAAGGGCTATAGATAAAGTACCTTTATGTAAGCTTGAATATACTCCTGGTTCTATAATATCTTGGGAGATTGTAATAAAGAATAATTTAAAATTAAAAACATTTTTATGCGGCCAGTATATTTCTGCTTCAATAATAATTTTAAAATCCCCATTTATAACCGGCAGTTTGGATGAATTAGAAAGTATAATCGATACAATTGATAATATCGAGGGGTAAACCACCTTGGAATTACAGTGTACAAGCACGTGGGATTCCGTGGGATTCCGTGGAATTCCGTGGGATTCCGAAGGAATTCCTCAACTTTTTGCTATAACATACAAAATAATGATTTTGCCTAGACCGTTATAAATACGTATTTTAAATTAATCAAAACGTTCACCTGCCCATGCAGGCGATCTACTGATTACATTCTTATGAACTACTATTCTAGGAAGAAAAATCGAGAACGTCTACTAATTTTCTGTGCCAAAATATAAGGGGCAAACCGTTTATCTTCCTAGAATAGCAGAACGTAACCGCGGTTTCTTCTGTAATCGGTAGACCTCCTGCATCGGCAGGCGAACGTGCTGGTTCAAAGCGTTCAGGTCGGTCTTCCAATCCTCATCAAATATAAACAGATAAAGGTAAAGTTCAGGGTAAAAATAAACAATTAATTTTTCAAAAAATTAAAAACTTTTCGAAATGTTTCGATACAGAAAAGTCATACGACTTTTTCGATGCGAAAATCTAACTCAGCGCACCCAAAACCCCCCCTCACATGATATTCGAAAGTAAAAATATCATCCCCCTACGAATTTCCCTATTTAGTGCCGAAATCTGAAGAAAAATGTAAGATTTTGAGATAAAAATTACATTTTATTGAATACCTGCCTTATTTAAGCTCCTATCGAAAAATCGTATAGAAGCTTGTCGATCGACCTTAAGACGGCGCAGAGACTGGCGTAAACCGATTTGAAATATCTCTTTCCGTCACCGAGTTAATAAAGAAAATATAAAAATCACGTTTGGTCAATTTTGAAAAATTGAAAAGTCGTGCGATCAAACTGGATAAGGCACATTATAGTACCCGATGAGATCCATTTTTTTTCCATTTAAAGTTTCCCTCTAACTCTTACCGTTTTCGAATTATGGCCGATTTAATGAAAATCTCGTTTTTTTTTAAGGTATAATTAATATTATACCCGTGAGTTTTTTCCGAAAAACTTTTTAACAAAAAAATATCCGTTTTATGACGGAAACGATTAAAGGGGTAAAATAAAATTTTCAAAGGCATATACGGGGTGGTAAAAAAATAATTCTTGAAAAATTACCCTTTTTTCGAAAAATAAAGCCAATATATATATATATATATATATTTTTTAAGTTCGACGACTCACATACGGGCTAAAGGCTGTCGAAATACATATTTTTGGTGGTATGTATTTTTTCCGTATCACTCGTAGTTTTCGACCTACGACCGTTCTCGAATTTTAACGGCCGAATACTAAGAATATTGTCTTTTTTTCGTAAAGAACTTTTTTTGTCGGACTTGAGGTCCTCTACCTACTTCCCGGATTTCAAATCGATTGAAAATAAAAGCTGATAGGTTCCACCGATAGGTTTCAGGTAGGTTCTGGTTCCTATGGGACAAAATGAAGCTTAGGTCGATATAAAAATACCGTTTTTTCCGTTTGCCAAAATTATTCTTCTTTCTACCGGAATCTACCCGTTAAAAAACGTGTTTCGCGATTTCCCCCACTTCTCGATAAGTTTTGGGGAAACGGGGGCGTCGGTGGTCGGGATACCCACTAACCTGCAAACTGAGACTCTGCATGGCAGGGCCTCGTTTCGTCAAAATTTCGCTCCGAACTTCCGCTTAGCCAGAAATCGCAAAAAAAGGTTTCTTTTCGAAAAAAAGGCAAGATATATGTTCGACGACTCACATACGGGCTAAAGGCCGTCAAAATACACATTTTTGGTGGCATGTATTTTTTCCGTATCACTCGTAGTTTCCGAGCTACGACCGTTCTCGGACTTACACGGCCGATTTCTCGAAAACTGAGAATACTGTTTTTTATCATAAAGAACCTTTTTTGTCGGGCTTGATGTCCTCTACCCACATGCCAAATTTCAAATCGATCGGAGAAAAAACCGATAGGTTTCACCGATAGGTTCCAGGTAGGTTCCTATGGGAGAAAATGAAGGTTAGGTCGATATAAAAATACGGTTTTTTTCCGTTTGCCGAAATTCTTCTTTTTTACCGGAACCGACCTGTTAAAAAACGTGTCGCGACTTCCCCCCCTTCTCGATAAATTTTGAGGAAACGGGGGGGGGGGGGGGTATCCACTAACTGGCAAACCGAGATTCTGCGTGGCAGAGTATTATTTCATCAGAATTTCGTTCCGAGTTCCCGTTTAGCTAGAAATCGCAAAAACCACGCGTTTTCTATATTACCCCGAGTATTGCCCCCTAAAACCCCCCTTAAAATCGAGCCCCGGCAACCCCGGTAGCAGCCAACGTAATACATTTACCATGAAAAAACAGACCCTGCAGGTCATCTCCTTATACCGAAACCTACAGGTTAAAAATCGCGCGGGCGCCTATTCGCCGAATAAGTTCCACCGATTTAGGTGCCGATCCGGGATTATATTTCAAGGGAGGAAAGGAAACGATTCACCTTAACAAATTTCGATATCGAAAATTTTCGATTATTTTCGGCTCCTACCACGGAGCCTATCGGCGGTAGGTTCCCGCCGAGTTCGGATTCGAACTGGGCGCCGTCGAAAACCCCCCTATCCCGAATTTTAACCCTCCAGATCAAATGACACCAAGAGTCTCTATTTAGGAGCCCCTGGAAGACTTGGCCACTTAAAATTTTAGGTGGGGGTTCGGACCTATGCCCTCCATCCCCGTGCTGATTACGAACTCGCTAGCTCGAAATTTAGGTAAAAAAAAACCGGTAGGAGCCGAATTTCCGGTAGGTTCCAAATACGAAAAAAATCCGTCTCCTAAATATAAAAATACCTACAAAAGCGTTTTTCTTCGAAATAATATTTAGGAGTCGAAAACCACGATTTTTCACTTTTGGAACCTATGGGGACGAGCATTCTCGAAATAGGTGCCGCGGATCGAAAATTGCGAGGAGTCCTTTTTTTTAAGTCCAATCCGTAGGGAGGACATTTTTTGGGTCTCGTTCCGAAAAAGTTATTTTTCGGCCTCGTCCGGCTCCTATCGCGAAACCCATTGGAGGTAGGTTCCCGCCGAGGTCAAATTCGAATTGCCCAAAACCCCCATCTCAATGAAATGCTTGTTTTTTGCATATATTATGTTACATTATGTTTAAGTTTTAAAATATAAATATTAATACATATAAAAAGTGTTTAGCCTTAAATATTCCATTTTAACAGGTTTTAACATACTATTTTGTTGAGAATCTAACCCTTTGTGCTCTATTATATTATATTTATTAATATAGTGTAGGTATTTTAGAAGTTATCAATGTGTTTTTAATTAAAGCTTTAAACAAATTATGCGTTCAATATTAGAGTTTTATTTCGTGGGATTCCGTGGAATTCGATGGGATTCCGTGGGATTCCAGTGAATTCCGTGGAATTCCATGGGATTCCGATAGAAAGTGGGATTCCGGTGTACAGATTTTTGAAGGTGGTTTACCCCTCGGATAATATGATATCAACTCTTCTTAATAATGACCTCTCAAGTACTAGTGTAACTCCTAATAGAGCGAGATGAATTCACATCAACCTGATTCTGACCAAGACTAGAAAACAAAAAAAAATAATTTGTAGCGGATATTCTTTAAACCTAAATGGCTCTGATGAACACAAAATTTAAAATTTATTTTAGAACAGCTAACTTTGTTGAGTACCTCAAAAGAGAGATATTGATATTCACCGAGCACCATTGTTTTTTGTTCAATTTTGTTTACTCTAAGCCCTCACTCTTGTAAATATTGGTGTAATCATGCTCCTTTTAATTCACACAGTAAAATCTATTTGCAATAGATTCTTAACAGATCCCCATATTGACGAATTGCTCGTAACATTTTTGAATATTTAACTGATAAAGATAAAAATGTTCATGACTCGCAGCCTTGTTTTAACCGGAATCCTTTAAATATTATTTATGTATGCAGAAAAAGGTAAGTAAACTTAATTTTTGATTTAAAAAAAATTAGTAATAAACATTATCAGTCATAACAGTCGCGCCTAAAGTAAATTAGCCCAATTACGCTTCAAACTACATACAAAAAAAGTTAAATTTACAAAAAAAAAAAACAAGGCTCTATTATATTTTTTCGAGATTTTTGCATCTAAAATATAACTGTGAAATTTTAAAAGAAATTGTACATTGAAATATACGCCTGTAAATAACTTTTTCCTTCAAGCGTTAGTAAATCCGTCATTACTCGACTGTGTAGGCGGCCGTGAAGTTTCGTTTTTCTTCCGCCGGAGCTTTACTTTTCATTTTTCCGCCGGCGGAGATAAAAGTGTTGTCATACCCACATAGATACAATACAAACAGATAACAAAATAAGCGTCAATAACTACTCCAGATTTATTAAACTACAATTTGTATTTATCGCCTAATTTGTGACTGCATTTCTAAAAATCACTAATTTAGGAACAAATTGGTTATTATTTAATCGAACTTACTCAATAACTGCTTATAAATACGGAATTAAAACGCAATCGGAGACGCAATCTTAAAAAAATAATTATTGTTGACAGTGTCCACTGACAGCTTTATGTTACATTACTATAGCAACAACCTGTGCCTATTCACCGACAAAGGTCTAAGCCGCCTTGCGAACCCACTTATCTTTAATAATAGCTATTAAATTATTATTACTATTAAAAAGAGATGTTTTTGCATTAATTTGTCGACATTTGAAGAAAAAACAGCATATTTTATTTGGAGGAAAAGTTACTTTTCATGGCTTGCTCTCTATTACCAGTCTCACTCCGTTCGGCTGTTAAACACGAGCGCGCCATGAAAAGTATCACTTTTCCTCCGTATAAAATAATATACTATTTACTAGATTTGATGACATCACGCGTAGGCCGTCAGGCCTTTTTGTAGGAGGTACTGCACATTTCGATTAGAGTTAGGCATTGCCTATGAACCTACAATAATTCTTAATAATTTCGAATCAGATCCAAAATTATTGTATTTCGGATAAATTTCATATTTAAACTCGTATTTAAATGAAGGATACAATATGGCCATATTTAAAATATAAAATGCTAAAAAGAAATTTTCACTTCAAAAGTTTTCACTTAAAAAAATTAAAATCCTATGTTAGTACGGTAATTACTCCGAATAATAAATAATATTTCCACTTCGTATAACATGGGTAAAGTTACCTGATCCCTGTCAATTTGAAATCTTTAGGTAATCTTAGTTGCAAAATGGTTTAACACAAACAAACTAATACATAAATTATTAAATCTCTCAAGTCCTCAACATCTGTCTCGCAGAGTCTCGCTAATAGTCTCGATACAACCGAGATCGAGTCTGGTTTCGTGATTCCTCGAAATATTAAATTACATTGGACTAATTTGCGCGAATATTTAGTATAGAGATTAAATTTATAAGAAAATAATATCTTATACGTTATTCACAAATTAATTTAGCTAAGTATATTAAAAAAAAGTGTTTTGGTTCGTTTAGAAGTACATAATATAAACAACAAACAACTCATTTTGATGAAAATAATACTGATCATTATAATTATTATAATTATAATCATTATTTTTGTATGATTATTTTTCCATCTGTATGAGTACAAAAACTTTGTGTTAATGATCAATAGTATTATAATAGCTGTCTAAAAAACGGGAGAAAAATGATGAAGATACAACCGGCTTTGTCTAAACTATAGCAATTATTCCCGGTTCTTTCGTTCTTTATTGTCTCGTCGATGTAATGCCAGTAATTACTTTGATGAGTTGTTTTGTTTTCTGTTTAGCAGTTAATTCTTTGAGAAGCCATTTGCTTTATTTTGTATCGATGAGAGAATATGGTATATGGGGCAGTTATAAAAAACTTTTATGTAATGCAGATCTTGATGTCTATTGCATTGTGGGCTTTGGTTATACGATTATCCATTGTTTATATTAAAGACAGTGGGTTGAATCAGATATGGTGCGTAAATGGAATCATAGTTCCAGCGTATTATGCTTTGACGGATCATATACAAAAAAAGTTGTTTAATGGATCGTTTTTCTCTTTTAGATAATTCTTATACTACTTAGTATTTAATAGGAAAATTCAAGCATTTATATTTTTTTACTGTTGTCTAAATCTCTTCTCCAATATTTATTAGTTATGTAATATTTTTCCTCTTTATATCCTTGCAAACATTATTACGGGCTGAAATTTATATTGAATCACGAATATAGTTCATCTTCATGTTAATGTTCTCAAAAACTATGGCATTTGCAATTACGATAATTCATCCGAATCAACTTGTTGCATTCTGAAGCGCATCAAAAACGTTCCTTATTACCTAACGAAATTACAAACCTTGGACTATTAAATGTCGCGGAAAGCATTAGTACTTAAGTAATACTCAAATTGTCTGAGAAAATTATCTATCATGGCTTAAAAAGATTTCGCATTTGTTGGCTATTATTATAAATTACTATTATTATAACAATGTCGATAATCACAGCTCTATATCAGTCATCCGTTTGATTGAAGAGGTGGTTAAAGAAAAATTAAAAACTTCGTTATTGGACTATCTATCGTTTTGGTGATTTTAGAGATGATTGTCGATGCCCTTAATAATGGTGAGTTGCGGTCTGCTGCTTTATGCGATCTTAGGTAAGCCTTCGACTGTGTATATTACCCTACCATGTTAAATCTAACCACGGTGTTTCAGGTGGAAGTGGTGCCATAGAATATTGCGCTAAAAAAATCGGGAACAGAAAGAATACCAATAAGGCAATGGTAGTTTACTCCAGCAGCTCCGCAGTACTAACGGCAATAATTAAGAACAACACTAATATCTAAACTGGTAGGGAGATGCTACAAGTATCTTAACGAACTAGGCAGTCAAAGTAAAGTGACTCTAGCTTGAGTGCCAGGATACGAGGGTTGGACAGGTAGCGAAAATACCGACGAAATAGCCAGAGAAGATTTATCGAGCCTGTGTATGCCTGCTATTAAGACATCCCTTTAGAATGGATATTCCAAAGGCATTTAACATAAAGAGACCCGACAACTTATTCATAAAAATCCGATAACTTGCACTTAATATCAACAAAACGCTTGCCCCGCCTCCTTATATTTGTATGAATCACCAACAAAACTTTATCCCGGCCAAATCCTCGCCGCGGACAAGACTTGTCCCCCACTACTAAATGTAGTGTTGTCCGCTAGTGAGAAAATAAGGACAGTCCATAGGCGTGCACTTTGAAATCGTTAGTTCATCATAATAATAATTTTAATAAAGTAAATACGTTTGATTTTAAATGATGGTATTTATTATGGGTGCATTATTTAAAATACATTTATGTTTTATTTATAGTGTATGGGAATACCAAAGTCGGTGGTTGCTAGATATGGGTTATGAAGGTTAGTTAACACAAAACAGTTATTTTACTAATGAATGCGGAAAGTGATGCTTTTCCACATAGCGGAGTTCAGGCATGTAGTCGAGTGCGGAAAAGTCACTTTCCGTATGAGCTGGAAACTAAATTTTAAAAGGAGCGTGTGGGAAATGCTTATTTGCTTTTCTGCAAGCAAATAAGCGCTGGTAGAAAAAAGCAAAGAGCTTTAACCTAAAAATGTCCTTGAGGAAAAGTATTAAAATAGTTGTTTGGAGAAATCGAGAGATTTTTATAATACAGGGTTTATCTAACTCAGGGTTAGTGGTCGTAGAAAATAATTTCAAATTTGAAGACGGAACTTATGAAACACCAAAAATACACAATTTTTCTTGATTTAAACGTTTTTGTGACACCTAGGGTTTTCCAGCTTGAAATGGTTAAAAGAAAAATTAAATAATCCCACTGCTAGGCCAAAAATAAATTAATTTTCATTATTTTGGGGACAAATAAAAAAAAGACTGAAACATACAAATTTTGTTTAAAAACATATAAATATGTCAAACTACTGGCTAATGACTACATATATTCAAAAAGTAGCTTAATAATTATCTTCTTCTGTTAAATACTTATAAAAGTTGTATTTTCATTTCATTATAAATACTACTACACTGACAAACTGCTAAGTAAACTAGTTTCTCTAGAAAAAAAGGAAATGAATATAGAGTTTTCTTTAGCAATTTTTGAAAAAGAGTTTATTTAGCGCATACAAATCAAATTGTTTGTTTTTGGTTCATTTAGATTTGCTAAACTAGTAAATTATGTAAGTCTTACTAAGCTATTGAATAAATTTAACAAATAATCAGACCTACTTAAAAATATGTATTTTATTTATTTTAAACACCGGAAGTACTCGTATTAGGTATATAATATACAAGACATATAATAAATGTCTGATAATATATGGTGCCCGCCACTGTCCTGCTGTATTTTATCTACTGTCTTTGGTGTTGCCGACCTTCAATGCTCTCATTCTATTGGTGCACTACTTTACTACGCGCGTAAAACAAGGCGGGGCCGAGGGAAGGGGCATTGTCAGATTGGCATGTAGGAACTTCAGAACCGGTTTTTGATGGATCAAAAACGGGGAAAATAGCTATTTAGTGTTATAATTCGTTATGAAAAAAGTATGTGATTATGATGACAGCATTGAAAAAACAAATCAATAGGTCTGTTGTTTCATTTTTTTTACTAGTTTACTTGCTATTTTCTTGGTTATTTTCTATAGTAACTGGTAAAGTTTAAAATTGGCAACGCTACGTCTATCGACCTTAGAATGTGACTCCAAACAACCATTTGTCCCGTCTCTTCTAGGTTAAATGTCTTTAGGATAATCAGCCAGAACAGAGACAAGCTAAAGAATTTATTAAGAATCCCTCAGCAAAGCTTACAGCAGGTATACTAAGCAACAATAGAAAGCTTGTCAGGATGATGGTAGATTTACTAAGAGCCATTTTCGAATGAAGAAACATTTAAATCTGATGAGGCTGGCAGATAAAATCCTCCGAAAGTGCTGTCAGAAAGAACAGAAAATTGCTTTTGGCGTTTTATGACACTATGTGGGTATAGTGAGAACGCTATTCAAATATATGCAGAGTACCAATCCGGAAGCTATATATCACCTCAGAGAACTTTATCAAAGCTATGAAGTATAATCGAAGATACAAAACTGTGCTGTAAAAGGAGGGAGTGGAATAAGTGATAGATCCTATATATTTGCCTTGAAGGAAAGTGGTATCATATTTGACCTATTCCGTCTGTTTTTAACTTGAGGAGATAATGGTTACAAATATGCGTTTACAGTTTAAAAACTACACCTATCGTTCCTAAATCATCCAACGCAAACTTTTACTTAAATATAACGGCCTGTAAAACACTTTTACAGGAGTTTTTATTCCTGAAACTAGCCTCATATCTACTAAGTAAATCATTGTCTTCCATATAAGCTACTATTTGGTCATGTACACATATTGCTATCAACTTTTCGTACCATGTTATTGACTTGAACATTTTATGTCTTCTGGTCTTCATATTTCACTTAGAATCACTGTATTCCAAAACATATGCCATATTAATATTAATTATTGCATTGCCATTAATCGGACTCTAAAGATACTAATAGTCTCCAGATTTCTCTAAATAGTTCTCAACCCGTTCATTATATAACCAGACTTACTGAGCCTAAAAAGTGTAAAGTGTTTACAAAGAAATTCTAAATGCAGGCCATAAAGGAATTCATGATAGGTCAGGCATCTTCAACATAACTCGATGACGAAATTTTGCCCGTTGGCTCTTTACCACCATTTCTGGTTGTGAACTTCTTATTCAAATATGATTGATTCAGTCATAAACAGCCTTAGTACGCGACCTCAGAATCGATTTGAAGATTTATGGTTGCCCACGTATAGATGATTATTTGTTGAATAGGTATTCTACATAATATGTTATTAGGATATTACTAATAAGCTAGTAGGAATAGTTTTAAGCAAACCAATTTTTAAATGGTATGAATTGCCTCGTAAATATAGAGTTTAATCTTCTTAGATAAGATCTAAGAAATTATGTTAAGCAATAATATAAGGGTCAGGTCTGGGTACTTAAAAATACAGTAATCTCTTCATGTCGTATTTCGAAAGAGACGCCCTACGATACGCAGCCTTCAAACCCACGCTATGGAACCGCTACGTAGATGACTTTTTCATTATATGGCCCCATGGTAGAGAATAGTTGGACAATTTCCTAGTCAGTCTAAGCCATATATATATATATAT
>JAEQML010073693.1:0-14810 GCA_016904865.1 Pissodes strobi | reverse complement strand
TTATATATTATTAGTCATTTGAGTCGGTTCCGATCGTTATAATCAATTTTAATAGATTTGGTTATTTTGGGTTAGTCATCGAATCACTTCCGGTTAGTTTCACTTAATCTCAACTTATTTTAGACATCTGAACCGGTTCCGGTACGATATAATCAATTTTAATACATTTGATTAGATGGTTAGTTTTAGTTAGTCGTGTAATGAACTTTCGGTTAGTTTCACTTAGTCTCAACTTATTTTAGTCATTCGAGTCGGTTCCGATACGTTATAATCAATTTTAATAGATTTGGTTAGTTTGGGTTAGTCGTCGAATCAACTTTCGGACTTAATTTCACTTATTTTAATCATTTGAACCGGTTCCGATATGTTATAATCTAAGATTTGGTTAGTTTGGGTGAGTCGCCGAATCGGCTTTCGGTTAGTTTCACTTAGTCTCAGCTCGTTTTAGTCATTTGAAGCAGTTCCGATGCGTCATAATCAATTTTAATAGATTTGGGTTAGTCATCCAATCAACTTTCGGTTAGTTTCACTCAGGGGCGGCTTCTCAATAAGTGCGCCCGTGCGCGCGCACTGCCTTCGAAAGTAAACGGAAAAATAAAATCTTCCCTACATACAATTTAACATAAACTAACTATAATTTGCGAATTTACATATTTTTGAATCTCCACTGGCCGCAAAATACATTATTTATAAGAGCGAAATCGAGGCACGACGGCGACGATCAAAACGCAGAGCGTCCAACGGCGGCCTCCGTCCGTAACCACAACTAGTTTAAATCTGCCGTGCGCTAGTGTTCGGCGCTCTTGTTAAATGCATTTTCGTCATGCAAAACGGTCGGGAATGTTCGTAAAATCACGAGAAGTCAAGGCTCATCCGTGCGCTATTTAGATCCGCACTTTGTAGCTTAATTTACTTATAATTTGCAATTCTTGCGTATATAGTATGGTGTCACAAGCTGATGTTTTCAGGGATGAAAGTACATGATAAGATAACCCTTATTCCGGAGGTAATACAAAATTAGACTCCACAAAAGGACACTATCATCAAAAATCGAGATATTGGTAACATCGTATAGAGGAAAAAATACTTATTTTTTTTGGTCCAATGCACAATAAGGTCTTTGTAGAAAGTATTTTTTGATAATTATTCAAAAAAAATAATTTGCATTAGCCCATATGGCCGAAAAAAAATTTAAATGTAAATATCTCGGTTTCAACCGTGCAAAAATTTAATTAAAAAATAGTTATTTTTAAATATAACACTCACTTAACAAAAAGGGAAGGCCTAAATGAAAAAAAAATATTCTTTATAAAAGTTTCGCTTATGTCTTGACAAGGTAATAGAGCGAATCCCATATTTTTTGCTTATAAACTAACAATGGTATAACAATAAATAATGAGAGACGTCATGGGTTTACGCCCTAATTAAATATGTCCAGCCTCTTCGTCTTCAAGCTACGGCTGATGCAACACATTTATTATAGGTCCTGAAAAATTCAGTTTGTGTGGAAAAAGTGGGAGGTAAATCGTTTTTTAGGGCGAATATTACATACTACTATTATATAAGTATTATTCTGTATTATACTCCAGTCGAGCGGTGAATTTATTTTTGTTTTGTTCGGTTCGTTGACGCTTGTTAATTAGCTGCAAATAAACTCGTGAGTTTAGTGTACGTAATATTGTTTAGTGTTTTATATTTTTATTTATATACTATTATTCTACTGTCATGGCTAGTAGTTCGGGTTCCGACAAGTGCTGTGGGGGCATAAATTCAGTTGACAATATTATTAAAAATAACTTTTCTCTATTGGATCTGAATAAAAAGATTGAAATAAAAAGGTTAGGGCGACCGATGTCGGTTTTAAAATTAGACCAAACATGTGCCAAGAAAAAGGATGGTCGGTCTTTCACCAGACATTTTAACCCCGAAATCTTGTGGCGAAAGGAATTTCACTTTAAAGCTAGGAAACGGCAAAGTCGAAGGGCTAATCATCGACAAAAAGATGTTCAATAACACTTTTTTGCCATCAAACCGATATATTTTTTAACGTTTTCGAACTTCTCCTGATTTTTTTTGAACTTTATTGATTTGTAGTTACAATAAACTGTTTAAATGGTTTACCCTTCTGGAATCGATAAGTACCTACTTATTAATTTCTTTTAGTGCGCAACAATTACCATTCAAGAGGGCGCCGAATTCATTTTTTAAACGATTTTAACGAGTTTTGGGTAAAAAATGGGCGTGGCACCCCCAAAACTTTCCGCCTTCGGCGTGTAAGCCTCCGGCGGCGCCTGCAGCGGGCATACCCCTATTCGTACGAAAAAACCTACTTAAATTGCGCACTACCTATTTAAAACATCACGAGCCGCCACTGGTTTCACTTCGTCTCATAAAAATTTATTAATTCTTTGCCGATTCCATAAAAGAGGAAGAGAGAGAGTCATATGCTTTATCTCTCTTGCGAGATGAAAATTCCAAAACGTGTCGTTACATGCATGGCTTTGAAAAATCCATGAATCCAAATAATATCAAAATAGCGTAAAATTTGTGGATTTCTAATATTTACCTTCGCCCAAATTATGTATATAAGTTGAGTTATATATGAGTATAAGTGAGTTTGATCGCTGGTTTAACCACTAATTAAGAATAAAAAAACCCTAGATGGAAAACACTTTTAATGCTTGGGTTAAGTTATGGGTGTGGCACAGGTTAGTTGGTGTCTTCATTTTTTTTAAAAGACGACATCCACTGTGACAACGCATTTGTCATATTAATAACAAAATGTAATAAAATATCGATACCTATCGACAGCCGAAAATATCAGGTTAAAATTATTCCATTGTCGCTATTTTCCTGTTATATTTTGTAACTTGTGTTCGTAATTAAACAATACAAGTTGTACCTACTGGTATTTTTATCCATATCGTAGATAATATTTCGTTTATTATTTACTTATTTATTATAATACTAAGTAACTATTACAAAGTAGTATCATTAATCAGCTATAAATGAGACAGATAATGTCAATAGTTGTTCATAACAAATAAATAATCCAAACATTAATACGTAATCATATTCATATCATTTATTCCCAATAGAACGCTCCCCGTATAAAAATAATCAGTGATGTGAACTGGTAAATTACCGATAAATTACCGTGGTAATTTACTGTAATTTACCGTAAATTACCTGAAATTGATTACCGTAATTTACTGATGTTATATAGAAAATTACTGGTTCTCCTGCTAAATAATTAACATTATTTACCGTAATTTAACGTTATTTACTGTATTTTGTTGTAATGTACAGGGTGATCCCCTATAATGTCGCCCCTCTTTAACTTTTTTATTTCAAGTGTCCCGAAAAAATTAAAAGTATAGTTATGTAGGTACTGAAAAATACTTTTTTCTACGAGTGACCGCAAAGAATTTACTTTGCGCACACTTTTGCATATGGAAAGTAGCACTTTCCTGCACACTGTGCGGGAAACAAATACACTTATAAAATCACACCTGATAAAAGTTCAGATAAGCTTTAAGTGGGGGTAAACTACTTCGCGTACGTGTTAGGAACAATGTTTTTCTATGAGTGAAATAACTACATTTTTTTCTTAATTTTTATTGGCATCAAAAACATCAACTTGTAACTACCTATTTATTATTATTAACAACATTAATATTCTAACTGCTTTCGCGTGCGGGAAAACATAACTTTGCGCACTGATTAAGAAAACTACTATTTTTCTGTGTGTAAAATATATTGGAAAAATGATCAGTATACGGGGAAAACAAAAAGTTATTTTTTTTCATTGGATCACCCTATATATGAATCTATTTTTCGATTCCTTGTAAAATTCTAAGCATATTTTATGTATGATGTTATACCTTTAGAGTTTGCAGTTTCACTGCTATAAACAGTTAAAAATCTGTACTTTGGCTAATTTTCACGTTGGTAGCAAGAAGATCATTAGAGATGGAGTAAAATGAATTTCACATTCCTATCTTCCTTTTCAGGAACTGAAAGGAACTGGCAGGCGGTACTCTGGGTACCAAATCTGGTACCTCTGTAGGTACCATTAGTTAGCACCATCAGATAGCTCTTGGAAAGTTAAGATAGGAATATGAAATTCATTTTACTCCATTTGTAATAGCCTTCTTGCTACCAAGGTGAAAAGTAGTGAAAGTATCGATTTTCAACTGTTTATAGCTGTGAAACTACTGATTCTAGAGGTATAACTTCATACATAAATTATGCCTAGAATTTTACGTGGAATCGAAAAATAAATTCATATATAGGGTGATCCATTGAAAAAATTTACTTTTTGTTTTTCCCCGTATACTGATCATTTTTCCAATATTTTTTATACGCAGAAAAAAAGTATTTTTCAATACCTACATAAACATGGTTTTAATTTTTTTGAGACACTAAAAATAAAAAAGTTAAAAGGGCGACATTATAGGGGATCATCCTGTACCATGTTTGTCATCAATATGAACAGTATGCGTTCGGGGATTTACTGCCGGCTGCCGGTTATTAGCCGAACCGGGGATTTACTGTCGGCTGTCATTCATTGCCATTCATTTTGTTCTGTGTTGCTTTCGTTTTAAAATTAAATATTATTTAAGGAAAAAACAATGTTTTATTCACAAACAAATGAAACAACTCTTTGTCCTGCACCGATACTTACACACACCGTAATTTCATTCCCAAGTGGTAATTACATGATTATGACAAGATATTTTTTTATACATGTACCATCGTGCCGAAAAAAAACTGGGACAGCAAAATGTAATTTAATCTGCCGGACTATTAGCTTGTTTTGAAATTACCAGTTCGAATTAATTTTGTGACTGACGGATGTGTCAAAAGAATTATATTTTTTAAAATGCTCGCGTTAATCACCGAGCAAATAGCGATTATTTGCAAGCCTTAATCGATAATAGCGCTGCAAATACCAAATAAAAAATTTTGTTTTTATTTTTGTTACATTTTAAATCAATAAACATACGTATTTTCATTTTTCCTCGTACTTTTACAAAAGGTACTAGTATTATTGTTTTGGTGTTTAACCTTTTCACTTCCATGACAACAATGATAACCTATCCTCAATAGATTTTGCATACTCTTTATAGCCTAGGAGCTATTCAACAACGAGAATTTTGTTGTCCCAGATTTTTTTCGGCACGATGGTACATACTTCTTTGGAAAAATAGCAATTTTTATTTGTAAACTAGTTGGAGGTTTCCAAAAGACAGTAATATACACAATTTACATTAATTTACGAATGGAAATCGCTATTAGTTTACTTGCAGTTTACGATAAATTACGGTAATTTATTGTTATTTACCAAAAATATATTACGGTTATTTACCACGGTAATTTACGACACAAATTTATTACCACGGTAATTAATTTTGGTAATTAACACTCGTAAATTACCAGTGTAAATAACCAAAAATATAAATTACGGTAATTTTACATCACTGAAAATAATCGAGCGGCAGTTCATATTGATCGTACACCGTAGCTGCACCCATTCGTTTACTGTACAGTGGCCGAGTGTGTTCAAGGTCAACGGCAGTATTTTCCACGGCATGCTGGAGTGAGCGGACTTATTAGAATATCTATAGACGATGTCCAAAGTACGGGCACGTATTACAATAAGAAATATCACTTTTCGCATGGCCCTCCGCTTGCTGCGCTCGCTACGGAGGCTCAAGAAAAGGAAAACTAACCAGGTGCTAACCCAAACTAACCCAGCACATACCCAAAATCAAGAAAAAAACTGTTTAGAAACTTAACCTTAAAAAAATAAAAAGAAAGCAACGTGGTCTAAACCCGAGCCGCCGGCGCCGATAGCTGCCGCTGCCGAGTTGAGACCTAACCATATAGACCTCTCGACCACCACGACTTATGCTGTAAACCGGTTTGCATCACGAAGACAGCGCGCAAGGTTCATAGAACTGTCTATGAACCTTGGACAGCGCGAATGCAATCGCTCGAGTCAACGCCAATATATAGATCTTGCACGGAAACTAATCAGCCCAATGTATTATTTCCTTTGACGGCAGGCGATATTTCAGTTACTAGTGCCCTTGTGAATGCATGCGGTTTAGAGACTTGCGATTGGCAGGTATATGGCCCTCCGCTCCCTCCGGGGCTCAATAAAAGGAAACTAGCCAAGTGCTAACCCACGCCATACCCAGGGCAAAACCAAAAATCAAGAAAAAAACTGTTAAAAAAAAACAAAACCGACGGGATTTGAACCCGGATCGCCGAAGTGAAAGCTAACCATGCAAACCCCTAGACCATCTGCTGACTTACAAACAACTGGTGACGAGTGACACCGTCGTATCCTACAGGAATGTTGATTGGAGGATGTTCTGAGCAAGGTTGAACGAGTTGACAGTCGCCCCGGAGCAAATAGAAACAATCGAGGAATTAAAGAATGTAGTAAACACACTTACTTCAAATATCCAGCGCATCCGTGATGCAATGTGCCCTAGGGTTACCATCCACCGAGGTGATCACATCCTTGAATTAATTTCACTTAGAAACCGTGTTCGACGCCGATGGCAGAGAAACCGGACACAAATGGGATCCGCTCGCATCAATGCGCTGACGGAGGAGATCAGGATTAAAATACGGGATGACCGTAGTCAAGCATGGCTTGACTACATTAACATAATAAATAGGGAAGACGGCTCGCTGTGGAAGTTGGCTAGGAGAGTCCGTGGAGGTAATACGCCGATGCCCGTGATCAAACACCGTGGCGTAGACATGGTGAACGATCAGGGAAAAGCGGAGGCCTTCGCGGATTACTTGGAGGGCGTTTGCAGCGAGTCGCCTGACACTCTCCCTGAACAAACCCAATACAGTCAAGCTGTAAGAACCTTCCTGCAGCAAAAATATCCAATTCCTCCGTCAGTACTTGATAAGATCAGAGTCACTCCGGCGGAACTCCCCAAAGCTCTCTGCCGTTTGCCGAGAAATAAAGCTCCCGGCTCGGATACCATACCGAACATAGTCCTGAAAAATCTACCTAAAAAGTCACTTATCCACCTATTGCACATAATTAATGCGGTAATCAGGCTACAACATTTCCCTACCCCCTGGAAAGCAGCGTGCGTTATCAATTTCCTGAAACCAGGAAAAGATCCTTCACTTACGGCATCATACCGGCCGTTATCTTTATTGAACACCCTCGGCAAGGTGTCTGAAAGGCTAATCTTGCCGAGGGCCAACGGAATTGTCGAAAAACTCGGCATCATACCCCCGGAGCAGTTCGGTTTTCGCGGCCGGCATGGCACTGTCATGCTTGCCGCGAAAATCGCATCTGACATCTACGATGCATTTAACAGCAGGCAATCAACTGTGGCCCTATTCCTGGATATCGAGAAGGCGTTCGACAGGGTATGGTACCAAGGGTTGATATATAAGCTTCTAGCTAACCACGTCATACCGTTACATCTAGTCTCCCTTATTAGATCATACCTTGCCGAACGCACTTTTGTGACCAGAGTAGGAACACACACGTATGCTAGCAGGAGACTGCTAGCAGGTGTGCCACAGGGCACTGTACTTTCGCCGCTGCTTTTCAACCTTTATATTGCAGACATCTTGTCACATCCCGAAACCCATACCGCCCCTTTTGCTGACGACACGGCAATTTATTCCTCGGATCCTATCGCCGAGGTGGCGAAGTCAAGGTTAGGTGATCATATGAATATGATCATACCATATTATCAAAGGTGGAAGATCCCCCTAAATGCCAGTAAAACTGAACTTTCTGTTATTACTCGCAAGATAAAAAATACTGATATTGCGCCTCTCGCAATAGGGAACACACTTGAACTTGAAGTATGGACTCCCTTCAAGAAGGGAGCCGTTTGGCGCTGCTACGGGGCAATTTGCCAATGCACCCTTCGCCCGGCGCTTAGGGAGCGGTAGAGCTACCCTTCTACATCCGTTATACGTTATTCCAGTTTGAAGGGCTTTGTATTCGGGGGCGATTGCAACGTTGTCGGGCTCTGGACCCTGTTACAACCACCGACTTTTCACACGGCACAAATAGAAACCCTTTACTGGGTATTTCCTTTGGCTAAAGACAGACACTTATACGATGAAGTGGCACAGACGACGCTGGCTATGACGTCCGCTTCTTTCTCGGGGGACAAATCGGTCCCTGAACAATTGCGTTACCCCAAAATGGCCGACGAAAGAGCCGCTACTCAACAGCGATGTTATCCCGACCGAGAACTAAACGGAAGTGTAGGGAACACACAAATCTTTCCCAAACAAAAAATAAAATACCTAGGATTTACATTCGACGATAAGCTAAACTTTAGTAAACATATTGCAGCCATAATTTCAAAAAATGAAGGCATCAAAAAAGGTCTAAGCCTACTGGTGACAGGACGGTCATTTCTAAGCCCTACGAATAAATTTATTTTTTATAAGTCAATCATACGTCTTGCGCTACTATATGGTGCCCCGGTGTGGTGCTCGGTGGCCAGAACACACTTACGTAAACTTCAGATCCGCAAAATAGATACCTGAGAGCGGCGTTCTCACTTACTCTGCGTGATCGAGTCCGAACTACGGACCTGCAGGCATGGGCTAGAGTTGAGTATGTCGAGGAATACATCGACAACCATGCATGCAGGTTCACTAGTCGCTAGGTCGCGCCGGTCTAAAATCGTTCCCGACACGATTGTGTTTGTATTCGAGGAAACACATGCAAGCTGCTGTATATTTCGTAAAAAGTGCGTCCAAAGTACGGGCACGTATTACAATAAGTAATATTTAACTTTTCGTATGGCCCTCCGCTCGCTACCGCTCGCTACGGGGGCTCAAGAAAAGGAAACTAACCAGGGGCTAACCCAAACGTAACTAAAGACATACCCAAAATCAAGAAAAAACTGTTTGCTTACCAAAACTAACCCAAGACATACCCAAAATCAAGAAAAAAAAACTGTTTTGAAACTTAACCGTAAAAAAAATAAAAAAGACAACGGGGTATGAACCCGAGCCGCCGGCCGCCGCCGATAGCCACAGAATTGAGACCCAACCTTCTAAACCTCTAGCAGACCACCACGGCTTATACCGCATATTGATTGTATCACGAAGACATAACGCGAATACAATCGCTCGAGTCATCGCCACATACACTAGATGACGCTAGAGTCGTAAGAGAGAGGGGAAGGCGTCGCACGCAGTATTTCGTAATCGGGAACGATTTTAGACCGGCGCGACCTAGCCGCTAATTGCAGGTTCTACGAGCACCAGATTAATGGATCGCCGCTAACAGCAAACATCGCTGACCTGACAGGAGATACGAGTCCGAGTATCGCACCCCCCACGGCACTATATATAGATTAACGTCAATGTTCTATCAGCAGCAAAGACCCCCTTAGCCTAAACACGTCATTTTTACATAAACATAACAACCCTTAACAACATCCCACTTTCTAATAGTTTTCCAATCAATTTCTAACATTCTCCTAATTCACAAGTATCAGAAGAGCAGGCGTGCATAGCCTTCGCGGGCAATGCATGAGCCTGCCTTCTGATTGGCCAGCCGACCATGTTCGGACATGGAAGCGTGGCCTGTTAAAGGTACTACGCCGCGCGCCGCATATAAATATGCAGCAGCACCTAATATTCTAATTTCTAATATACCTTACTTGACTTCCACCCACCGAAGCATCCATGCTCCGTAGCCTGAACCATCGGACTCGTCTGTTATGCCTTGATGTAATGATAGAATACTGGAACTGACTTGTGAAGCACAAGTCATTATATCTTGTATATATTCTGTATATACATTTTATATAATTCTGTAAAGAGATATATGTTGTACATAATGTATTGTCCTTAGTATTATGAGCGCCTGCTCCAAATGAGCCGTTGAAGCAAGGTTTTTGCAAAGTTTTCCTTGTATAAACACCAGGCAGCAATATATCACACTTAATACTGTACTAACCAGCCTTCCAGCTTCGGCCAATACAGTAATTGAGCGACATTGAGGGGTCTAACCCACGTAATGTGCACAACACCGGCACTATTAGCACCGTCTATAGATATTCTAATAAGTCCGCTCACTCGAGCTTGCCGCCGAAAATTTCCCTCCTGCCTAGTACTTTCGCGATCGGACGGTGTGAATTTCTTTTTACGGAATAGTTTTCACACGCTTTACGCTATTTAAAAAATATATATGGTTAAGTTGGATAAGCGTAGTTTTTCTTATTGTATTGTTGATGACTGTTGTGTAACTACACATGATCTCTCCCTCTTTCTCTCTTATGGAATTGGTAAAGAATTATTAAATTTTTATGAGACGAAGTGAAACTAACCGAAAGTTGATTGAACGACTAACCCAATCTAACCAAATCTATTCAAATTGGTTATAACGAAACCGAAAGTTCAAATGACTAAAATAAGTTGAGGCTAAGTGAAGTTAACCGAAAGTTGATTAGACGACTAACCAAAACTAACCAAATATATTAAAATTGATTTTAACGTATCGGAACCGGTTCAAATGTCTAAAATAAGTTGAGGCTAAGTGAAACTAACCAAAAGTTGATTCGACGACTAACCCAATCTAACCAAATCTTTTCAAATTGGTTATAGCGTATCGGAACCGGTTCAAATGACTAAAATAAATTGAGACTAAGTGAAACTAACCGAAAGTTGATTAGACGACTTACCAAACGAACCCAATCTATTAAAATATTATAACCTAGCGGAACCGGTTGAAATCACTAAAATAAGTCGAGGCAAAGTGAAACTAACTGAAAGTTGATTCGGCGACTAACCCAAACTAACCAAATCTATTAAAATATCATAGCATATCGGAACCTGATCAAATGACTAAAATAAATTGAATCTAGGTGAAACTAACTGAAAGTTGACTAGACAACTAACCAAAACTAACCAAATCTATTAAAATTGATTATAACGTATCGGAACTGGCTCATATAAATAAAATGAGTTGAAACTGGATAAAGAAGTATTCACTTCAATCACGTGTACTGTGCTACTCGCTACGCGCGCTTGTCATCAGTATCCCAGATTAAGCAAAAATAATCGAAACTAACTTTAATTAATCAACCAAGCGCATTGAGACGGGCGCCCTACACGCTTGACCAACCCTGCCTAACACAAAACAAAAATTAACCCCAACTAACAAACATAACCAAAAAAAAAAGCGAGCCCGGGCCGTAGTATCACAAGCACAGAAGCTGATCCTGAAACGCAACTGCGCATGATTGCAAATAGTTATTCCGCAGACGCTAGACGCTTGTATAGAAACGCAAGGAATATAAGTAAATAAAATATAGTCAGCAAGAGATATAATCATGCGCCTCAAATCGTCTTCTCGACCTTTGATATAGATCAATGAATAATATTAATTCTTATCAGCTTAATATCACTATCGCCTTGCCTCGCTTTAATAAGTTATATAAAATAATAATTTCAGGAATAATAGATATTGGTTTAAATTCAGCACAACACAACTATCTGACTGACATAAAATTGTCAAACAGAGAAATGAACCATTTTAATTTAAAATCATATAGAATTAAAGAATAAATCTGGTAACACAGCCTTGTCTACAGACCTGCCCTGCGCCGACTGCAAGATTTCAATAAAAACAAAACAATACATTGAAAGTCGGCAGAGAAAAGTAGTAGCAATTACACCAGATTTGTACAAGTTTTTAATGATTTTTTATAAAAAAAATCACGAGTAGCACAGTATACGTGATAGAAGTGAATACTGCGTTATCGAGTTTCAACTTATTTTACTTTTTTGAGCCGGTTCCGATACGTTATAATCAATTTTAATAGATTTGGTTAGTTTTGGTTTGTTGTCTAATCAACTTTCAGTTAGTTTCACTTAGTCTCAACTTATATTAGTCATTTGAGTCGGTTCCGATACTTTATAATCAATTTTAATAGATTTGGTTATAGTTTTGGTTAGTCGTCTAATCAACTTTCGGTTAGTCTCACTTAGTCTCAACTTATTTTAGTCATTTGAGTCGGTTCTGATACTTTATAACCAATTTTAATAGGTTTGGTTAGTCGTCTAATCAACTTTCGGTTAATCTCACCTATTTTAGTCATTTGAATTCGTTCTGATATGTTATAATCTAAGATTTGGTTAGTTTGGGGAGTCGTCGAATCAGCTTTCGGTTAGTTTCACTTTAATTCTTTACCGATTCCATAAGAGAGAAAGAGGGAGAGAGAGAGAGTCTCTTGCGAGATGACAATTCCAAAACGTGTCGTTACATGCATGGCTTTGAAAAATCACTTTCATGAATCCAAAGAATATCAAAATAGCGTAAAATTTGTGGATTTATAATATTTACCTTCACCCAAATTATGTATATAAGTTGAGTTATATATGAGTATAAGTAAGTTTGATCGCTGTTTTAACCACTAATTAAGAATAAAAAAAAAACCTAGATGGAAAACACTTCTAATGTTTGGGTTTAGATATGGGTGTAGCACGGTTTAGTTGGTGTTTTCAATTTTTTTTTTTTTTTTTGTTAAAGACGGCTTCCACTGTGACAACGCATTTGTCATATTAATAACAAAATGTTAAAAGATATCGATACTATCGACAGCCGAAAATATCAGGTTAAAATTGTTCCATTGCCGCTATTTTCCTGTTATATTTTGTAATTTGTGTTCGTAATTAAACAATACCAGTTGTTTTTGGGTTTCGTATTAACTTTATATGCCTACTGGTAATTTTATCCATATCGTAGATAATATTTCGTTTATTATTTACTTATTTATTATAATACTAAATAACTATTACAAAGTAGTATCATTAATGAGCTATAAATGAGACAGAGAATGTCAATAATTGTTCATAACAAATAAATAATCCAAACATTAATACATAATCATATTCATATCATTTATTCTAATAGAACGCTCCCCGTATAAAAAATAATCGGTAGCGGCAGTTGGACTATTCATATTGATCGTACACCGTAGCTGCACGCATAAAATGCTGTACCGTGGCCGAGTGTGTTCAAGGTCAACGGCAGTATTTTCCACGGCACCCTGGAGTGAGCGGACTTATTAGAATATCTATAGACGGTGCCGGAACCGGTCGGTCCCTTGAACATCAAAGGTGTCGACGCTTTATGTCGCTACTCGTTGGTTTGTTATACTCTGATAATACTAAGGAACATTGTCTATGATTGAATGACCGATTTGCTATGTTTTCAATTTAGTTTAATTATGACATTACTAGCAAATCGTTAGTCAGCTAGAAAGTCAATTATTTTGTTTGAAAACCGACAAATTGTTAAGATTTAGGGCCACTACTGTGAACTCCGATTAGTCCGTGCTAAATTAATCATTGTTTTGAATATCATACCTTTATTAATGTCATATTGATATTCAAAACACTGATTAAATAAATCGAAGTAGTGACCCTTACTGCAAATTGTTTTAGGTACATAAAAATCTTTCCAATGTCAATTTCAACTTTGAAATAAAAGTAAACTATACATATATTATTTTTGAATCAACTAGTGGTTAACAAAATAATAGTAATTCTCTCAATAATCAATTTTAAATACTATCTAGCCATAGGCAATATCTCTATAAACCATAGTTCTTTTTGTCCGCTCTATTACGCTAACCATTTATGCACAAAACGGTTTGCGTCCTAGTGTTCAACGGTATTAATACAATTTGTTGACCCAAGAGAAACTAAATCTCTTAAAAATACGTTACTTTTGGTATGTATAATTTACTCCAACACAATACCGAAACATCATTTACACACTCGACGCGAGTTTCACTAACCAAGTTTGCATAATCAGATCTGATGATGCTAAAATGGTTAGCGAAACGCGGATCGGAGTAAATTGTGTAACGGTATTGTGTATAAAACTGTGTTCTAATGCATTTTGCGAAATGTTCTACACCCCAACTTAGACGTATAATTTAGTGGATACTCAACTTACCTTCTGAAACATTCAAAAGCTGACAATGGTGCTGCTGGAATATGACATTTAGGTGTTGCACTTTGAGTTGGCCAAAACCCAGTTGTTAAAACTCGCATAAATAGATCAACACCGCCTAAATTAGCCTATAAAGATAAAACAAACAAAAATATCAAATATGTATTACAGCCAATAGTCAATAGAGCCTCAAAGGCACTAGAATAATTATGTTTATTTATATTACATCAATTTACAAAATTTATATTTGTTTGGTTTGGCATATTAGTTAGTGTAATCAGCTTGGTATTACACTGATCACCATACCAGCTCGGGAGAAGATGTGACTGTATGCAATGACTTAACCACATTTTTTGCAATTGTATATTATTTTACCAAAACACTCCGATGAAATTGTGAAATCTTCTAAACTCATCAAATTGCTAAATAATTCATATCCCAGCATGCATCTATATTCATATTTCGGCAACCTACTTCATATTTTTATTTGTCGCCAAAAGTCAAAAGATGTAGCTGTTGTAAATGGTGTAACATAAATAACAAACTTATTACTTACATCAGTTTTAGTTACATGCTCTTTGAACTCCTCCATAATAGTATTTGACACAGTCATATCCTTGAACATACCCTCTAATTTTGAGGTGAACTGACAGCCACATTCGGTCTGAAATTAATTGAATTTGACTGTATAAGAGGTATTGAACATAATTGAAGTAATTTTTAGTACACAAAGCAGTAAATCTACAACAATTCTGCCCCTTGTTCTGCCCTAGGGGGTGCTTAATACTAACAAAGGTTAGAGGTAAGTTACAGTAAGTTG
>JAEQML010073692.1:0-14810 GCA_016904865.1 Pissodes strobi | reverse complement strand
AGCTGTGCCCTGTCTCTTGCTTGGGTGACGATTGCCAGGTCGTCGGCATAGCCTATAGCTTCTACTCCCTCGGGGTAGTCTAGCTTCAGTATCGGGTCATATAGAATGTTCCAGAGCGTAGGTCCAAGGACAGAGCCCTGTGGTATTCCAGCTGTCATTTCCCTCCACCTTCATAGATCTTTCACTGAAATAGTCTCTGATAAGGTTTATAATGTAGCGAGATATTCCCATGTGTATCAGTCTCTGTAGAATTATAGCCCACGATGCTGTGTTAAAGGGATTTTTAACATCTAGGGTCACCAATATACACCATCTCTCCCCAGGGCCTCGGAATTTTGTGTTAGATGCTAGGTCCACTACTCTTTTAACTGCATCTATTGTTGACTTTCCTTTCCTAAAGCCAAATTGTTTGTTTGAGATGCATTCTTTGTCGAACAATTCACCTTCCAGTCTTCGTCTAATTAGGTGTTCGAAAAGTTTAGATATAGCGTCAATAAGGCATAATGGCCGATAGCCGTTTGGTGAATCGTAGGACTTCCCCGCTTTGTGGATTAGGGTTAATTTTGCTATTTTCCAGATCTTCGGGAATTTTTGCTCTTCAAGTAGTGCATTTAGGACTAACCCCAGGTGTTGTGGAGCTAGTTTCGCTACTTCCTTCACTATCTCTGGGGGTAAGCCATCTGGTCCCGGCGCTTTCCCGCCTTTCAGTTTCTCCCCAGCCTGCTTTATTTCTTCCAGTGAGAAGGGCTCTATATTTTCTGTAGCAATGTTAGTTGGCAGGTGCTCTTTACGATTTGGGAATAATGTAGTGACTATTTCTTGTATCCTCCGTTCAGATAACTTAAAAGGCGGTCCGGTATATTTAAGACTTCTCTTAACGATTTTATATCCGTCTCCCCAGACGTCTCTGTCTATTTCTTCACATAGCCTGCTCCAGTGTTTTGCTTTCTCACTTGTAATAGTCTTCCTTAGGTCCCTTTTTTTGTTCTTGTATGACTCCCATGTTTGCGACAGGACGTTATCGTCTGCTCCCGTGCTTGCAGTTCTGGTATGGCACCTTCTCGCTTTAATGCATTCCTGCCTGAGGTGTGCTATCTCTTCGTTCCACCAGTATGGCATTGTTCTTTTTGTGCGGTCGCCTATTTTCGAGGACTTGAAAGCTCCTGTCAGATATTCTACCAATTTCCCTGCGCTTGTATCCATGTATATGCCTGGCTGTGTGGTTTCGGTTTCAATATATCTTTCTAATTTTGCCTTGTCGATGCCTATTCTGCGTTTAATATCAGACCTTCGCGGTGTGTCAACTTTAATATCATAGGATATGTGCTTGTGGGGCGAGAGAGATTCGGTATCCCTTACCTCCCAGTTCTCGACTTTCCTTGCCAGTTGTTGGGTTGTAAACGTAATGTCTATGTAGGAGCTTCCGTTTCTTCTGGCGAAAGTTGGTTTGTCTCCGGTGTTGTGTACAACTAGGTCTAGTGTTGAAGCGGCCTCCAGTAATATCTGGCCTCGGAGATCGGTGTATGGGGATCCCCACTCATGTGCTTTTGCATTAAAATCGCCGGCAATTAGCGCTTCTCTGTTCTCCTCTCCGGCCATGCCCATTAGTGTATCCGCCCATTCTTCGAATTCTCCGATCTGGCAGTTCGGTGATATATATCCTCCGTATATATTGAAGTCCTTCATTCTCAAGCCGATTATTCCGTCACCCCTGAAGATCTTATCCACCCTGATGTTTCGGTTTACAAAAAATATGGCAACATCGTTTTTATTATCGGCAATCCAGCCTGTGTATTTTCCTGTTTGGTTCGCTCGCTATTATGATGTCCACTGAGATTTGTTTTGCTGTGGCTAGTGCCATGTCATATGCTTTAGGGGATCGATCTGCGTTAATCTGAAGCACCTTCATGAATGTTGCGGCTTGGAGGGGGGTTTCTAGCGTGTTTTCTCGCGATCGAGAGGGCTCTCCTAAATGCCCTGCATTCGCCTGTGCCAGATTTGTGATCTTCTGCGCAGATAACGCATTTTGCCTTATGTTGACAGTCCTTGGCAAAGTGTCCATCCTTACCACAGTTACGACACAGCCTGCTTCTATCTGGTCCTGTACAGCGCTCCGAGGTGTGGTCGTGGGCCCAGCATCGGGAACATCTCCTAACCTCCACTCTTCCCTCCATTCTGCATCTGGCTAATCCTATTTGTATATCTGCTTTCCCTAGAAGTAATTCAGCTTTTTCCTTGTCAAGAATCAAGGTCGTTGCCAGGGTATTCCTTGCGTTGGGCCGAAGCTCCCCCACTTTGCAGGTTGTTCCTTCCAGCCTCCCAATTCTTTCCTCAATCGCGTGCAAAACTTCTTCTCTGGTTGTGGTAACTTCCATTCCTCTTAGGTGGATTAGGGTTTTGTTTGCGGGTTTATCGGGTCTGCTTATCCTCACTGTTGCATCGTTGTGCGTTTGTACAATGGCCCTTCTCAACTCTGTTATTGCTGCCTCGTCTCTGTCTGTGACTATGAGGACGTCTCCCTCCTTAGTTGTTCTAAGTGATCTTATTGCTCGGGAGCATTCTGTGTCTTTTATTTCATTTTTTAAGGATCTTATTATTTCCTCAAATTTCTTGTCCTTCCTTTCGACCACGATTGCATACGAGTCCATCGTCCTTTTTGAAGTTTTTTGGCTTTTTTGGTTTTTCTGACTTTGATAGGACGAAGTGGTATATATAACCACGTTGGTCTGCGTATCCTGGTATATTGCTTCGGCCATTTTCCTTAGCTTCTCGATATTTATCCTGTCTACGTGATGCATGGCAACCCATTCATCTTCTATTGTCTCTTGTTTGAGCTTCGTGAGCATGTTCCAGAGTTCCTCGTCCGTGTTACCTTGTACTATTTTTATTATTTTTTGTCCAGTTGGGGGCTGTTCCTTTCCAGTTTTGATTCTGGTCGTTTGCTCCAGTACAGTAAAGTCTTCAGTTGCGTCCAGTAGTTCAGGGTATCTGTTTCTATACTGCAGTTGGATGCTTTTTTCCATGTTTGGATCTTTAGGTTCCACCAGTACAACTTTCACTGTGGTCTGTTTTGTATTTAGGGGGTTACCTACCTTAACTTCTGTACGCTTGTAGACTTCATCTGACCATGCCTGATGTTCGATATTATTAAAATCCTCATATTTTTCTATTTTACTCAGGGTGGCGAGAGCAGCAGCATTTCTTGGGCTCCCGTCCTCAGTCTGTGTTGTTTGTTCCTTTGTTTGCTTACAGGTTTCCGTATGCGTCGTAACTTGAGTTTCCACGTCGCATGTCGTGCGTGCTAACGGCTTAGATGCTTGGTCGCTTATCCATGCCCTGACTGCTTGTCTGTTGATAACCTCCATGTGGCTTTGGAGTTTAGAAGCAATTTCTTTTATCTCTCTCTTTGTGTTTTGTTCGATATTTTTTCGAAGTGCGAAAACTAGTGCAGTTATTGCTCCTAACGTCTCCTTTAAGGCGACTGCTTCTGAACTTACTCTTGAGTTTTCTGCTCCGAGTTCTCTTATTTTCTTGCCAACGTCTTCTGCTTTTGCCTCTGCGAACCTTTTTTCTTCAGACTTGGGAGTTCCGCATCTTTTCCTCTTAGCTTTTTGTTCCGTTTCTTGAGGCGAGTCTTCCAGGAATACAATCTCCTCCAGGGACATTGCTCTGCTCCTAGGTGGCGTCCTTTGGAGAGAGCTGCGCCTCTCAAAGGGGTTTGCTCCGGACTTATTTACCTCTTCTTCTGGCAATGGCGTTCTCGCTATTCGATTCTTCCTGTCCATTCCAGTAGTTGTCATCTGCATCCCGGCCTGGTTTCCTACCTGAGATGCTGAGCAGTCGCTGGCTGACGGTCGGGCGGGGCCTGCTCGCTCACCCGCGACACCGACCGGAACTGGGGTATCCCTCCCCTGCTCCGTAAACTCTTTTTGGCATGGTTTTGGCATTATCATTTTACCTATAAAAGTTCGGTTTGTTCGAGTGTCCTTCTCTAGACTAGCTGCCTTCTCCACGGCTTCGAGCCCAGTCCGCCCAGTTTAAAGAAGTTGAAGAGAATAGAGACCCCTAGCCCTCGTTGCCTAATAGCGTTGGGGCCGGAAGAAGCAAGAGTCGACCAAGAGAGGTCTAGATAGGAAAGGGAGTGGTGGAAGAAGAGGTGGACTCTGTGCCCAGACAAGTTGAAACAGCACAGAGACAGCTGCGGAGTCCGACCCCGGACTTGCCAAGTACGTCTCACCAGATGTGAGCCCGTGGGGGAGCCTGTCCGCGGCAGTGACTTTAGTTCCGGGCGCGCAGTTTTTAAGCCGCGGCCTTCACCTTATGGCCACTGCTAACCAGGAGCCTTGCGGCCCTTGGCCGTTCACCCATCCGCAACCTGGTGACGCGCCTGGCGGCTTGCTCAAGCCACTCCGCATTCGGAGACAGGAAGCTAACCCAGACTAACCAAAACTAACCCAGACTAACCCTAATTAACCAAAATAAAATGAATAGCGCGCTACGCGACCTTTTCTCTTCGCTATCATAAACTAGGCAAAACCAATCCAGACTAACCAATACTAACGTAAACTAACCAAAACTAACACTAATTAACGTATTCCAGATTAAGCAAAAACAATCGAAACTAACTTTAATTAGCCAAAGAAGCGCATAGAGGCAAGCGTGCTACGCGCTTGACCACCCCCGCCCATCACAAAATCAAAATTAGTTCAAAGTAACAAAACAAACGCACTACGTGAGATACTCTTAAACTAATCCAAATGATCTTTTAAATTTGTATCTATTTTAATAAACTAAATGAATTAGTTTATATGACTTATTATTAAAAGTGACCCCCTTCTAGCGTAACATCTAATTCTAGTAAATCATATATTTGAATTATTGTTATTTTATTAAACAAAGCCATTAAGAATCATTATTTATAAGAAGTTTTCGTCCCACAGTATTTTTGAAACATATTCAACACGAGGCTGTTATATTTTAGAACCAAATAGAAATTACACTTGGCAACATCTACCCATACAACAGCCAGCTCAGCCGTGCTAAGCCAACCTATATAATAAAGTTTTTTGTCATACGCTCCCAAAAATAGCTATTTTACGGACTCATTTGAGTCCGTAAAATGCGTCTTTTTAGGCCTAGTCCCTAAAAGTCGTCATGGCAACCTTTACGGACTATTCCAAAATTCCTGAATATGTCTAAATGTCAAATTTCAAATGACATGACCAAATTGTCAAATAGTTGCTACGATATCAATTTCTAAGCTTACTTTTTCGAACATTATGATTTCAAGAATTATGGTAAATTTGCAAATTTAAGCGTTCTGATGAATTGTAAAAAAACGTATAACAAAATTTTGGGAGAGTATGACAAATAATAGTGTTTGTCACACGTACCTAAATAAAGTTTTTCAGGACTCATCTGCTATTCCGAACTCGGCTAACGCCTCGTCCGGAAACAGCAATGATTCGTCCTGAAAAACTTTATTTTAGGTACTTGTAACAAAAATAACTATTTAAGAAATGAAATAGTCATGTTGACGTTTATCTCATAAATATTATATTATGGTTTTAAAGTGCAAAAAAAGGTTTTATTTGCAATGTGTATGAAAAGATACTTTATATTATGTTATTATAAACCTTCTGCGATCATACCTTAGGACAAAGTGTACTGGAATTGTGTTTATTAGGAAAAAATGTATGTTAAATTTTAATTTTTATTTTCAATTCATTTTGGGAAAATGTGGTTCATCCGCAATTTTTTTTTGCGTTAATGTGTCCCATTTGATGTAATCTTTCCATAGAACCCAAAAAATGCTTCAAAATCCACGGTGCTCATATGACACCAGAACCAACAAGGGAGGTATCATAACTTGTGTGATATATTTTCGAAGCCGGTTCTTAAGATTAGTGCAATGGACAGCACTAATAATCCCGAAAAATATATTTAATAACTTAATTTCAGTTTGTCTATCAATTTCCAGATTGAAAAAATAAATTATTCTAAATCGTCTTCATTCATTCTAAAGTAATTTCAGTAAAACTTCATGAATCGAATTTTTAATCGTATCAATTTCACAATGCTATTTTTATTATTATGATATTCCATGTTTACGCTTTCATAACCTACAAAGTTTTAGTATTATGCTGAATACAATAAATATTCTCATATGACAGTGTATCTGCAGAACTAATTATATTGCACTAAAATCAAAAATTTTTCTTGAATTTTAAATCGTTTCCGATGTACTTGACTCGTTTCTAAGAAATTCGCCACATTTTGTACCACCAGATGTCGCGTCGTGTAACGCACATAGCGAATACAATTAAGGTATTAGTTGAAAATATTACAAAAATAGGAATGATTTATAACTTAAAATTAAGACATAATAATCTTATAATTTCGGTGACACATATTTTAGAGAAACTTGCCATTATTTTAGATGCGATACCATGATCTCAATTCTGCCGTCCTAAATTAAAAGGCGGCAAGTCTGAAAAGTATGGTTTCGAGAAAAACGTCGAAACATGTTTTCACTTATTTAACAGATTTGGTAATAATTTATGCGAATTTTTGGTTTTTCGTTGGAAGAATAAATAGGAAAATGTTTATTCAAAGAGCAATCCCGATATTTACTGAGTTTTTTTAAGAAATATGTTTATTACTGCCTTCTTACCACTAACTTTATCAGTGATACTTGCGTATTTGTAAGTAAAAAGACGGCAACTAACAAAAATCAGCTCACTTACCGCCTTTTAAGTTCGACTTCTCTGAAGTGCCGCCATTGTCTCTAATGGCAAGAAAAACTTTTTTTAATTGTAAAACAAGCACATTCATTATAATAAAATTTAAATTTTTTTTCATTACAAAGCTTAATAAAATATATATTTTTAAGTTTTTAATAGTTTTGCTAGTATAATATTTATAAGAGTGGTTTTCGTAGACTGTTTCTGTTGGGTATCTATGCAGCTATTCTATTAAAACTAATATGATTTACATTATACAAAATAGTAATTTATGCAACAAGTGTGTAAAGTGAACCTTTTTTTATGAATGGGAACAATCTCATGAATAAAAAAGGGTACTTTACACATGAGTAGCATACAAAATTTTTTCTGCTACCAAAAAATATATGAAAAAACAGAAATATTATTAAATTACTTTACGTACTAGTGCGTAAAACAAATTATTTTACGCACTAGTGTTTTACGAACTGCCTTAATGTCAAAAAAGATGTCAGGTCTACTTTACTAGTGCGTAAAATAAACTTATTTTACGCACTGCACATTAAAAAGGCCTATTTTACGAATCTTAGAGAGTGCGTAAAGTTAGTATTTTACGCACGGTAATAGAAAAATATATTTACAGGACTAAACGAGTTGTATTACAAAAAAGGATTTTTTTTATTTGATGTAATGGGTAAATGTATACACTTTAGACCCCTAAATATAAAACAATAAAATTTTAAAATTATTAGTCTTGGTGACTTAAGTTTCTAATAATTAATCTAAAATTAAGCTACATTATAGGTATATGTAATAAAATCAGTAAAAAACAATATACTAGCTAAATATAAATCATTAAAATTTGATGCGGCATGATATGAGGATCCGGCTTTTTAACTTACATTTTTATGACGTTCTGGCTGTTCAAATAAATAAAAGTGGGAGCAAACTAAGCGTTGCCGCTTCTTTTCTTAGTAATGTTCAATTGCCGCCTTTTAGCTATGATACTTATGCATACATTTTAAACAATTTCTAAGAAAAAAGAAGTAACTAACGAAATGCCGCCTTTTTATTTAGATTTTGTCGAATACCGCCTTTTAATTTAGAAAAGGGATTACGTAGCACACTTACTGCTAACTTAATTTTAAATTTTTGAACAAAAAATATTTTTCTGGCTTCAAAATATATTTTTTTTAAATAGAGGACATCCGGGAGAACCCAAAAATACCAAAAACAGAAAATGTCCAAAAATTCACTTGCCGCCTTTTTTCTTATGAGGGCAGAATTAGGTTTGGGACTTAATTAATTTACCTTTGTGCAGGTTATGTCCGAGAAAATATTTAATATCGAAATAGATAAATTAATTGGTATCGATGATGTTTATATTGGTATGCTGAAGTCAAGGTCAAGTTGAGTTTTTGCAATTTCTTTTAAAGTTTCTCGATATTCTTAGATAGGGTATTGTTCTAAATATTACTACCAGAATCTCAATGCATAAAAATCATTGATATATTTACAATATGAAATTTAGTGGCGCCTTCGCCCAACTGCCAACTCTACCATCCACCCCTGTAAATATTAACACCGCTGCGGGTGAACATATATAGACCGGTTATTAAGAAATTAACTAATCGCGTTACAGTACTCTAAGTGATATATTTTGAGTATGTGGAATTTTATAATTTAGTCTATTTTGTTTCAGGATCAAATTTACTGTAAGTTAGTCAGTAATAATAAAAGGAGTAAAACCGTTCTGTACGCGGTCAGGCGTTCCCCTACCTTCCTAAAACGCTGAAATGTGTCTTATGAGCGCTTCACTTCAGTTGGACTTGGTCAGAGGTTCACGTTAGAAGCACGCAAAGTCGCTTTGGGTCGGTCACACCCCACCTTACTAATTGTGTTTATAGTTTAGTCAGATTATTTCAAGCTATTTTGTAGTTTAGCCAGATGAATTCCAAGCTGGTAAGTGGTGATTTTCTGCAATTCTTTGGAAAATAAACACTAATTACTTTTTTTTTTTTTAGAAAAAAATGGGGAGCTATGAGGAGGAGCAGAAGAAGTTGTTAGCTCTATGGAGAGATGTTTCTTCAGATGACGAAGTTGTTGAATCCGAGAGTGATGACGAGATAGATCATGTAAGTGAAAGTGACCACAACACTGACACCGAACAAGAAATTTTAGAAGATGATGAACAGGAAGAAGAAGTTGAAGAAAATATTGAAAACGAAGTGTTAGAAGATAATGAACATGAAGTTGACCAAAACTTACAGGAAGAAATGTTAGAAGGGCAAAACTTAGACTTAGAAAGTGAAACTTTATCAAGTATTACTGGAAACGAAGAACATATGAGAGAAGCACGTGGACGAAGAATAGAAAGATTTTTATTGCTAAGGACGGAACGAGGTGGAGTAAGAGAGTGCCAAATAAATGTGTTCGTACAAGAGATAATATTGTTAGTCACCTACCTTGTGTCAAAGCTGTTGCGAATCAGTGCAAAACTGAGTACGAATGCTGGAACCAATTTATTACCAATAGAATGCTGGATGATATTGCCAATTATACTAATATCAAAATTGCTGAAAAGGCTGTTAACTATATACAGATAAATTTTCTGTCAAAAACTGAGATAAAAGCAGTTATAGGATTGCTTTATCTAGCTGGACTTTTTAGATCAAACCGGCAAAGCCTAAATGATTTATGGCAGACGGATGGTACTGGCACTGACATCTTTAGGACTAAAATGGCTCTAAAACGATTGAAATTTTTGTTATGTTGCTTGCGCTTTGACAATATTCTAAATCGCGCAGAAAGGTCAAAATTTGACAAGTTAGCGCCGATTAGAGGAATATTCGATGAGTTTGTTGCGAACTGCAAAGCGGCTTATTCACCATCACAATACCTGACAATCGATGAAAAACTAGAGTCTTTTAGGGGCAGGTGCTCTTTCAAGCAATATATGCCGAACAAACCCGCGAAATATGGGATAAAGGTGCAAGCCCTAGTAGACGTACGTTCGTATTATCTGGTTAACTTCAAATTTTACCCAGGAAAGCAACCTGAAGGCCCACATGACCTCCCTAATACTCCTTCGGCTATTGTGGAGCGGCTTATAGAACCTGTATCGGGAACTCACAGAAATATTACTTTTGATAACTGGTACACAAGCTCAGACTTGATGATGACTCTTCTAGAAAAGCATAAATTAACATCAGTGAGCACTGTTCGGAAAAACAAACGCTGTATTCCATCTGAATTTTTGAATGTAAAAAATAAAGAACCGAAATCAACAATTTTTGGATTCCAAAAGGACCTTACTATTTTAGCATATACTCCAAAGAAAAACAAAGTTGTTTTAATGTTATCAACTCTTCATCATGACGACAAAATCGATAATAAATCTGATAACAAATTGCCAGAAGTTATTAGCTTTTATAATTTTACCAAATGCGGCGTAGACGTAGTGGATGAACTATCTGCAAGTTATAATGTTTCAAGAAACTCTAGAAGATGACCACTCACTGTATTCTTTTCTGTGCTCAATACACCTGCAATATATGCCCAGGTCATTTTTAGAGAAAACAATAAGGATTTTAAAACGCCCAGACGCAAAATTATTAAAATGTTAGGATTGCAACTTTTAGAGGACCATGTAAAACGTCGGAGAGGTAATCCATGAATATCGCGTGAGCTACGCCGCAAAATTGGAGAAGTAGCCGGCACTTCTCAATCAGAGCCACCCCAAAAACGGCCTAGACCCATTGCTCGTTGTTCTGTATGTCCTAGAAAGAGTGATAGGAAAACTAAATACTCTTGCTATGCATGTGAGTCGTATATATGCTTGGAACATACGATACCTTTGTGCGAAAGTTGCGTAAATTCAGCGCCTGAGTAAAAAAAATCTATTATCATTATTGAGGTGTTTTTTTTTTTTGCTAGAATCTCTGTTATTTCTATTTTATTTGCAATGTTTTAATTTTTTTCTCCTTTTGGTGGCAATTTTTGTGTGAAAAAAATAAGGATATATGTTTTTTTTT
The DNA here is from genome assembly GCA_016904865.1 of Pissodes strobi. Taxonomy (NCBI): domain Eukaryota; kingdom Metazoa; phylum Arthropoda; class Insecta; order Coleoptera; family Curculionidae; genus Pissodes; species Pissodes strobi. The sequence continues at coordinate 4,054 of JAEQML010073692.1, read as the reverse complement.
ATTTACGATTTTCACAATAATTAAACAATTCTAATAACTTTTTGAAATAAATTATGTTAACAATTATATAGTTTTTTTGTACAAGTTTAAGGTTTAAAGATTACAAAAACAAACTAATATAGTAAAAATTAAGCATCTATATATTAAAAAAAAATACGTCATGAGGTTCCAAGAAAATATGATTTTCCCGTGCGCGTTGGAAAAGAGCAGCAGTCATTGGAGTCCGCGACATGAATGAAGAGTGCTGTTGTCTGCAAAGATGTAAATGGAATTGTTTGTCCTGTCTAAGAAATCGTTTATATAGAGCAGGAACAGTGTGGGAGATAATATACACCCTTAAGGAACTCCGGCATTGATTTTTAATTCCTCCGAGAGATGTCCATCAATACCAATTCGGATGCTTCGATCCCTTAAGAAATTAGAAAGCCATAGAAGCAGTTGCTGGTGATAGTCGGTATACTGTCAATTTGCTTAACAATCCGTCATGCCACACCCTTCAAATGCTTTGGATGTCGTGCAGTGGCTGCACGAGATTCGCCATAGCCCTCGATGGCTTTGGCCCACAGGTAGGTCACGTAAGTCAGGAGATTTCCAGTTGATCTGTGCTTGCGGAAGCCACACTGGCGATAGCTTATGAAGCCTGCCGATTCGAGATATTTTAGGAGCTGTCCGTTGATGATAAGTGGTTGCCTCTATGATTTTGAACATGATGGGAACTAAGGCAGTTGAACGGTACTTATTTGGTATCGTTTTTGTTTTTACCTTTCTTCGGGATTGGCTGCACCTGAGCGCATTTCCAGCTAGAAGGAAATTATGCAGTTCTGTATGGTAGGGAGAAAAGCCTGCATAGTGGGGCTGTTAGTTCAGTAGCACATTTCTTAAGAACTCTTGCTCAAACGCCATCCGGTCCTGTGATCCTGTCAGTGTCTAGGCTGTTGGGTATTCATTTTGCTTCACGTTGGCGAAATACCAGACCTGGCATTGAGCAATTCACTCTCCGGTTAGTTGGAGGAGTCTTTTCTTGATGCTCTAGGGAAGAATTTGATTCAAATATCTGGGCAAGAATGTTCGGCTTCGGCTTTTCATTGCCAGTTTCCGCTATTGGGCCATCATCTTCGGTCAGTGGTGGGATTCCCGTCTTTGAGAAATCCTGATTGAGAGCTTTGGCAACTGACCGAAAGGATCTTGATCCGTTAGGATAGTTGAGAAGCTTGTTCTTGATCTGCTCGTTATATCCCTCCTTGCTCTCGTCAATAGTCCGCTTACACTAGTTTCTAGTCGATTTTCGGCTGTCGGAGCTCGGCGTAATTTACGGTAGGCGGATTTTTTAGCATTGACTGCTCTTGAGCAGTTTTTCCCCAAACCATGGTTTATTGTTTGAGATACGTTTCATAGATTAGGGGATGAACGTATGTAACATACCAGCTAAGATTACTTGAGATATCTTATCAGCAGACTCGGGGGTGTTTTGATTCCTAAAGCAGACATCTTTCCAATGAGAAAATACTCGCGGAGATCACGCCACTTTGCTGATTTGAGGTGCCAAACCTTTCTGCGTACCTGTGGCTCCTCTATTTTGATAGCAAGCTCACAGGTTGCGGAGTTAAGATTGTGGTCTGATGAGCCCAATGGAGGTTGGACAGTTAAGGTGTAGAGGTCATGATAAGTTGTTAAGAATAGATCCAGGAGGCTAGCAAAGTATTTTTGACGCTCAAGGATCCTGGTAGGTTCGTCAACCAGCTGAGTATGTCGTGGCTTATAGCAAAGAACTCGGCTTCTCGTCCTTCATCGTCCTTTTTTTTGGAGTGTTTCAACCAGTCGATGTTATGTACGTTGAAGGCTCCTACTATGACAATTTCTGCCATTGGATAGTTGAGCTGAAGAAAATCAATTCGATTTCAAAAATTTGAGAAAAGCCGTTTATATTGGTGTCCGCTAGGTGGTCTATACAAGCAACAAATGAATTCGGTTGCTCGATCTGTGCTTAATTTGAAACACATGACATCTAAGTCTTTAGGTTCGTATGTTCGTCCACAGTTATGTCGAAATCGGAAGTAAAGGTCATACCCAGATATATTCAAGTGAACATGTGTAGTGCTTGATTTCACTTTTGTTTCTGCTAGAGCTAAAATATGAGGCTTATTTGATGTTAGGTGCTGGTGGACCGAGTTAATATTTGCGTTGATGTCTATTATGTTGCAGAAGTCCAAACGCAGTCTATTTCCTATCCTGGAGACTTTCAGGCCTGATGGTCCTCCCAGGCCAGCCTCCAACTGGGGATCCGAATGAGAGGCTAATTTACCTCCGGAGTATTTTGATCTGGGAGGCGTCATCATGCAATATTTTTTCTTTTCCACCCTGGGAACCGGATCACAAAGGCATGGTGACGAAACATGAACCAGAGGTCATTTCATGCCATCTAAGCCAATGCGGTGGTATTTCACCAGGCGATGCGCCGCAAGGAGCTGCTTTTACACATTGTGCTTCTGCACTACTATGTTGGTTTCGGAAATCAACTAGGATCGAACCTATAACAGTGTATAAATTATTCATCAATTTTGTTATTATAATGTACTTTACTAAACAGTCAATATTAATAGTAAGTAGGTAGGTATTGCCCTCTGCATTATATATGCCAAAGATAAGAACGTATAAGTTATTTAATTTATTCTACTTACAAAATAAATGGAAATAGTAATGTCGCTAGTTTATTATAGTGCTGAACACTTTCCAATAAGTTCTTACAAAATCGTTGTTATTTTACTTTTTTCTAGCTTTATTTGAAGATATCTAAAATAAATTTTATATTTTAATTGTCATTTTCTCTCATTCATAAGATGATTTAAGCATACCTTGAATGCGTTTACTTTATAATTTTTCCCTTGTTCCAATGATGTATCACACTCGTCGATTATTTAACAAATCTGAGAATCTCTGGTATATAAACTATTCATTACGATTACACACTTGCTATGCCAGCGTTGACCTTTTATATATCCAACCACTCATTTGGCGTTATAATTAGTCACATAATATCGAGCCCTAAAAGCATTAGATTAGGGAGCCCGCAAAGATCTTTGATGTAGTTAAATTCAATCTTATCGTGAGGTTCTTACGATTTACAATCACAAACTTTGAAGTTTGATTCTACTTTATTGCGTTTAATCATACTCTCCAAACTCCAAATAAGCCCGGCAAGAAAAACTAACATTTACAGATGTCAGTTTTATAAGTTTAATAGTTTTGAGAAAAAGTTGCTCGATGTATGTACCTCTATAAACGATTTATTCAAGCAAACGCTGGAAACATAACTTAAGACAAACGTATGTTTAACGTAAGATATAACGTGGTGTATTTAATAGGAAGCATAATAGTCGAGATATTATATTAGGAGAATAATATCGTGCTCTAAATCCGGAAACTTCTTTTAGATAAAATACGGTGTAATTTCTAGCTAGTAAGTCAAATTCAGTATGATAATACGGAATAGACAATAGTTTGCAAAAATGCAGAGATTTATCGTAATATCTACGCTAATTTTTCACATTAGAATGTCAAAAATATTACTCTTACAGCCGGTTCCCACTTGTCGGGTGTAGGATCCGACAAAATATCGGATGGTCTAGTGGTAAACAAATCTATACGACTCCATTTTTTTGTCGGCTCCGACAAGTATTGTCTAGTGTTTTGCCGCACGCCCGATCAAAAATCGTGTCGGATCTCGATCGCATATGAGTTTGTATGGCGCTGGCGCGCTGTTAACATTTGTAGCCAGTCTGACGAGACTTGTGAAAGTCGAAACCGGTCACAGGTGGTGCTTTTCCCGAACCTAATTGAAAATCAAGCTCTGGTATCAATATTATGTTCTTCCGAAAAATAATATTCATTCGCAAATCATATAATATAGACAAAGAAACACCATAGTTTTATCAAAAGGTACTATCGAGTACAAAATGGATTTTGTATATGGTTACTGCCTGGGAAGGAAGAGCCAATACATATCAAAATCGATTTACGAAACATTTTTCAGATTTTTAAAACTTCTAGCAGCACA
>JAEQML010073691.1:0-14810 GCA_016904865.1 Pissodes strobi | reverse complement strand
TTAGGGGAAGCACTGCTTCCCTTGCTTCCATGGACTGCACGCCCCTGCTACAGATACAGGACGCGCTCCTAAAGTCTTCAATGTTTTATCTTTTGAGCCCAAACGACATAAAAAAACGGATAGCAAAAAATGTGGCGAAAGTTCTAAGATGAACACGTCCCCTGCATGCGCTAAAAAAAGAGTAAGAAGCGGAGGCGCAGTTTAAAGATGCAAAAGATAGTTCTGATTCAACGGATTCTGAAATAACATTCAGTAAGGAAGAAAAAGGAAAAGAGCAAATTTCTCATGGGAAATCAAGAGCACCTGCCATAGAAAAGCATGACACCACAACCGATTCTGACAATAATAGTACAATAATTATTAATCACGGTAAAAAAGAATGCTCTAAATAAGACTTTACGATAAACGCTATGCCTGTGTAGTATGTCATTAATAATTTCTTTAAATGACTAGAAATCAAGCATCCGAATACCTGGAAGTAGCGCGACTACTGGCTAAACCAAAAAAATATATTGCACGCCGGTTGGGGCTTCTTGAATTACACAGATGTAGAAGTTCTGGCTACCAAGAACAAGGTGCCCTTCAGAAAAAGATTTGAAAGAATTTAAGTATTCCCTTGTTTTTATTGTCTAGGATTTAAGACAATAAAACGTCTTTAGTTGCACGTTAAAAAATGTAATAAAAAGAAGAATGTGAGTGACGATGAGATTTGCAAATCAGATGAAGTGGTACTATTATTTTTGGAAGACTATGAATTTGTTAGGTATATGGAAAATATAGAAATATTCAAAAAGAACTAATTCGACAAGATATGCGTCAAGTAGGCTGTTAACTAAATAAAATTTATTCAAATGGCCACAAGCAACCGCTAAAATATTTTAAGGCCGCAGAAAGTTTTGACACGATTATACAAGCTGTAAAATTAGTAAGTTATGCTACGTGGCAACAGATCCAAAGAACTGAATATGGCATCCCTATCTCTAGCAATGAAACTCGGATATCATTTACGTTAATGCGCCTGAACAGTTCGAGGCCAAGTTCTTCGTGATAGTGATACTATAAAAGATGCAAAACTTAAGGGTTTCCTAGATCTTTTAGACCTTGAATGGAGTGTTCGTATATTGTCAAATGCCATACTAAAAATGTATAACAAGAAAATGAATTTTACTAAATTATGATTGCTTACCTCTGACCTCGTAAAATTAAATAAATATGTGCATCAACAAATTGAACACTACACAGATTTACTGACTAAACAGAGTTCTGCAAAAGATACGTGGTACACTAACTTTATCCAGGATAATTTTATTTAATAAAATACATGGCGGAGAAGCATCTACAATGCAACTTTCGCACTATAACAGCCAGACAAAGTGGAATGATGAATCGACTGAAGAAATGCAGAAATGTTTAAGTTCCTTTGATAGCAAAATAAAATTAGTGCAAATTCCCGGAACACGAGGTCGTAGAGTACCGGTCCTATTAACGAAAGAAGTGGTTTCCGCAATTGAACTGTTGATTTCAACAAGAGGTTCCGTAGGAATATCGACAATAAATCTCTATATTATCGCAAGAATTTACAATGATTCAACAGAAAGCTTGCCTGGTTCCGATTTCCTGCATTCTGTTGTTGAAAAAGCTCTGTTGTCTCCCAATATTATTATTAAAAGTACCCGTTTGCAAAAATATGTAGCTACTTTTTCCCAAGTATTTGGTCTGAAAGAGAAAGTAGTTGATTGACTTGCTGGATATTTGGGGCAGGATATTAAAGTCCACCGATATTGGCACACTTTGCTTAATTCTGCCATAGAACTTACTAAACATTAATATTATTAAGTGAATGCTTTCAGGTGATATATGTAATATACCCGGCTATATAATACTTATTATAATAACGGAAACTATAACAAAATTGATGGTATACTAATTTTTGTAAGGCAAACATTGAAAGCGAACGTAAAACAGATAAAATTAAATTTATCTCATTTAACAATAACAGGATTGTACTTGAATATTGCGGTTTGTCTTTTGGAATCACTGCTGTCTATAAACCTACGCCGGTGGTTGATAAGATATTTTTGGAAGAATTAAGTAATTATTTTCACGATATACTATCTAAAAATTTTGAAATATTTACAGGCGATCTTAATATAAATATGGCAAATAATGACTGTGGGGCTGTAAATGAATACCTATCGTTAATGAACCAACATGTTTTCATCTTTTATATTAACTCACCAACGTGAATCACTACAGAAACATCCTCCGGCATTGACCTTTATAAAAAGAAAACTAAAATGAAATATCCTAAATATTAAATCATTCATTTTAGACTCTGACATAACAGACCATCACCCGTTAATGCTGAACCTAAATCTGAAACAGGAGTCAAACATACCTACAAACAAAACCATACACTCTCCAGAATATTATGATTAAATAGACTATTAACTTTTTAAAGAAAAAAATTGCCTCTCAGGACTGGTCGCAAATTTATAACTCTGAACTAGCCACTGATTTATTTTTTAATATCTTCAAAGAGTGCCTACATCAAGCCATATCAAAACGTTTGATAAAAAATCCAAATTATAAAAAAAGAAAGAATGGATTACGGAGGGTTTGATTGTATCTATTAGGCTTCTCGCACACTGGAAGCGCGAACGCGCGAATTTTTGTTCGGACCAACACATACGTACACGCGCGTATGATCTAACATTGTTGTTTTTAATGCAAGCACGCACAGTGAGAAGGGTGTGATTCGCGCGTACACGTACGTCTAAGTGCGACCTGCGAACAGATCTCGTTTTGTTCGGATTTTTGCGGCTATTCGCAACATATTTGGCAAAGATAAGTAATATTTCGGTAGAAAAATGGACATCGAAAAGTTGATTGATTGTTGAAAGTTCCTATGGGATCAACGGGAATCCAAGTACCATCACCGTGATGTTCAGAGGAAATTATGGAAGGAAGTTGCGGAAAAAATGGATTTACCAGGTGCGTACTAAAAAATCTGAACTATGTAAAATTAATTTATTATTTTAACATTAGTGATAATAATAAGACATTAGTTATCAATAAAATATCTTTTAAAAGTGTCACGAATTGCCTAAGCTTCTGCCCTCGTTCGGTTTTCACCCAGTGTTGCAAATCTTCTATTATTGTCATAAATATGCTGTTCTGGTAAACTGTTTATTTCGTTGACTCCTTCTTTATCAATAATTATGTTATGGAGCAAACAAATACTTTTAACAATAGCATCAGCTCGCTGTGGGACAACTTCAATAGCCTTTAGTAAAATTCGCCATTTACTAGCCATAATTCCAAATGCACATTCTACGACTTGTCTTGTTTTTGATAGGCGCATATTGAATTTTTCTTCTTCGAGTCCTAAATGTCTCTGTGGATAAGGACGCATTAGATATGTTTTTAAGGGATATGCTTCATCCCCTAATATAACATGAGGTAAGGAGATATCCGTTAGGGGTAGAACTTTTTCTAGGCGTACATTTAATGCACCATTTTCAAGTTGCCTGGATAAGTTTGAATTTACAAAAATTCCACCGCCGCTTTCCTTACCGTAAGCACCAATATCTATACATATAAATTTATAGTCCGGGCCAGCTAAAGCTTGTAAGACAATAGAAAAATATTGCTTGTAATTGCGATACATACTACCTCCATGTGCAGGGTTTTTTATTCTTATATGCTTGCCATCTATGCACCCTACACAGTTTGGAAACTTCCACCTTCTCCAAAATTCTTCAGATATTTTCCTAATTGCCTCGTGATTTGGAAAAGACATATGATTTTCTTGAAGATTATCCCAAATTGCCTGGCACGTTTCATGTACTATTTTTCCAACTGTGTTATCCCCAATTCTAAACGAAAACCCCAGTTGCTTGAATGATGATCCAGTAGCCAGATACCTAAAATAAATTCTTGTTTCAGTGGATGAAATTAAAAAAAGATGGAGAGGCGTAAGAGACACCTTCCGCAAGGAATATAAAAAGGGTTGACAGTCTAGATCTGGTGATGGAGCCGACGCAAGATATGTAAGCAAGTGGCCTTATTTCAACATGCTTTTCTTTTTAAAAGATATTATGACATCAAGAACATTGACGGGGATGTTCCGGATGTCAATCTTGATGATGATCCATCAGAAACACAAACACAAGAGTCGCATATGGCAAATTTTCCGGAAGGTGAAGATTTCTTCGAAGAAGACGAAACTATAGACGCAGAAAAAAGAAGGCCGAAACTAAAGAGGTCGGAACTATAGAAGAAGAATCTATTTGCCCACAGACAAGCAAACAAACACTATCCAAAAAGTGAGGAGCTGTTAAGAAAATAAAAATTAAAAAGGGGCAAAGTTCTGACTATGACGAGAAATTTTTGGGCATAGAGGAAAAAAAATTAAAACTTTTGGAAAGAAATTCAAATGACGACGATTTTCAATTTTTAATGAGCCTTTTGCCATTTTTAAAGCTAGTACCACAATCACGGAAGTTAATTGTATGATCTCAACTACAGCAAGTATTAATTGATGATCAACTGAACGCATCGGGCCGATCAAGAACACAATCACTGCATCCAGGAACACAATCACATTATACGTCCTTGGATAGTATAAATTATGTTTCCTCGGCTAGTTCAGTTGCAAGTACTCCAGTTCGGCAAGATTTACAAAGCCCCCCTGAACCCCAGTTTTCTTTGCCGACATTTTTTCAAACGTTTGATCCGCAGTAATACACATTTTTCTTTTGTATACATACATTAAGTACAATAAATTTTAAGTTTTTTCGTTTTGGGTTTTATTATTCTATTTTTTTGTTGTTGTGAAGTGTGTTTGCTTACCTCAAAGTTAACGCTAGCCGTTCCGCAGGACTGATCGGTTTTCGAAAATTACAATATTTGGTTAAACGGTCTTTTAACGCTTTCAATACATAATGAAATGTATCTTTCCTCATTCGGAAATAACTAAAAAACTGGTCTTCATTTTCGCTTAGATCATATCAAATATGCTGAAATTCACCATACTCGTTCCTTTTTCTCAAAAGTTCATTCACCCATGTTTTCCTTCTTTTCTTTCGAAGTCTACGCCTTATCAAATATGAATTTTCTAATAAATAAAGATCACGAGCCGACATTTTATTTTCTAGACCGTCTCAGACTAATCACTATAAATTGCTCTGAGGTCTCACCTATTTGTATTCGCACGTTTTTTCGTAGCCTATGTACGAGGAACTGACGCACGTGTACGCAAGATTAAGTTTCGGACGTATTCGCGCGTTTTTGTATTCGTGCGTTCACGCTTCCAGTGTGAGAGGAGAGAAGCCTTGAACATAGAGGCACACTGAAAAGAAAACTGAAAAATAGATTTAGTGACGAGCTCAAAGCAGAATACACTGCATATAGGAATATGCTTAACAAACTAACAAAAAAACAAAAATATAATTTCTATAAGACCCAAATTGAGGAAATAAAGGTAATATGAAAAAAAATTACAAGATTATAAATGATGCCACTAATGCAAAAAGTAAGGACAATCTCAATAATCTCCAATTTCTAAACGTAACCAATACTAATTCTACAAATAATAATGACAAGGCTGATTTCTGCAACAAATATTTTATAAATGTAGGCTTGGAAATGGAGAAAACAATTAATACCCCCTCAAATTATTTAGATCATTTTGAAGCTAAATAAAGCATACGATCATCACTATATTTGAACCCGGTTACAGGAAATGAGCTTATTATCATCATATCCTCTTTAAAAAATAGCAGCGCCCCTGGTAAAGATGACTTTTGTGCAAAACTAATTAAATATATTCATTTAGATGTGATCAAGCCCCCCCTGACCTACATTATAAATAAAATCTTTAACACAAGTAAAATACCGACCCACTTTAAAGAATCTATTGTTACTCCAATCTATAAGAGTGGTGAAAAAAAATCAAAATTACCGCCCTATAAGCTTAATAAGTAATTTTTCAATTTTTTTTTTTAAAATGTCTGAAAAATATATTGGTATTGTACTTTAAGGAAAACAATGTGCGTTTAGAAAATCAGTTTGGCTTTGCAGAAGGTTTGAGTAACATAGACGCCATGTATTCTCTAGCCTCAGATATTGCACAGTATGAATAATAATAAAAACACTATAGCATAGTCTTTATAGATCTCGCCAAGGTATTTGCTACTGTTCCTCACCTAAGGGTCCTTGATGTATTATCACTTTATGGAGTCCGGGGTACAGTGTTGGAGCATTTTAGGAACCATCTTTCTGACAGAGATCAATATATGAAGTTAAATGGAACACTTAGCCAGCAACAAACAATTCAAATGGGTGTTCCACAGGGTACCGTCTTAGGACCCTTACTTTTCATCACTTACATAAATTTATTGCTGAATCTGGATATAAATGGAAAAATTATATCTTATGCCGACGATACAGTCCTTGTTTTTACGGGAAGTACCTGAAGGAATACAAATCAAAAAGTTCTTAAGGGATTTAATGTTGCTGATTGATCTCTGGTGGAATCCTTGGTCCGGTATGGATTACTCTTACAAAGCAAACCTGAAACCTTTGGCAACCATACAGAACTATATTGCAAAAATTATGTTTAAGAGAAGCAGGTTATACCCAATAAAACTACTATATTACGCGGAAATTTGCAACATTAAATGTCTGTATGTACACAGTGCATGCTTGTACTTTGACAAAATAAAAAATTACAAAAATTCTTAAACCATCATCGTTTGACCAGAGCAAATGTAAACAAGCATTTAGTTATGCCCAACAGCAAGAAAACCATGTATTTAAAATTTGTAGATTATGTAGCACCTAACTTTTATAATGAAATACCCAATGATAGCAGAACCTTTATAATCAATAATTTTGATAGGTTGGCAAGGTTCATGGAGAATGAAAGTCTGATAGACTCATACTTTAATTTAACTTATCGGATATTTTGAATGAAGTAGGTAGGTTTGATTTATTTTTTGTTCTTTTTCTGAAAGGGCATGACCTTGATTTCGATGATGCATACAAATGTTGGTACATGTATGCTGAGGATACTTTTTTCTCTTTATTCAAAAATTCGGAAGACGAGAATGTCGTCATCATTTCGGAATCTCAACCAACTGTAGAAAACGACGACGGTATTGTGGCGCTTCTAAGAGAAACTTCTCCCTCCGACATGACACATGGTGCTCCCCATACATAAAGACATTGATCCAAGATGGGAAATGATCTAACAAAACGGCCTAACATCAGAAAAGAGGGAAGAGCTTTTGCAAAAAAAAATTCTCCCCACAAAATTTACCACTTAGCTGGACCTAAAATAAACATAGAAGTTAAAAACGCAGTAAAGGACCAAATAATAAAGAGAGACGAAAGATTGGCCAACATTCAAAAATAGATAGGCGGCAGCCTAACTGCCTTGGGTCATACACCATATCGACATATTAAGCAACACAGCCAAGATATTAGCTGATATCTACCATTCGCAGTCCATCTCTAGACTGTAGCATTTTCAAATTTTGACAAACAAATGGTACAGCATTGATTAGTTTATATTTATTTTTATTTGCAAACACAATTTAGTTTGGATTATTCCAATATAGGTACAGTGTATAAAGTACATTACCTTGTTTTACCTTGAAAGTTATTGAATAAACTTTCTATATTTATATTTATGACTCAGTGTGATGTACTAGATACTTATGATAATAACATCGGGTCTGTTTTTTATCCCTTGCAGAATAGTAAGTGTTCGACTAGGTTTCGGAAACTTTTTTGAAAGGCTCTGGTTGTCCATTCCAGTTTGCTGGCTGTTGTCTTCATAGATTTTAATACTTGAGCTCTCATTTTGCTACTCGGGAAAATGCTCACAATCTTTTCTTTGATCTAAAAGTTAATAAAAACTTAACAGTTTGTTCGACACAAATGTAGCCTTGAGTGCGTTTATTATTTCAAATCACTTGCTTGCAGTACATACTTCAAACAATTTGGAGATCATAAGAGTCATCTAATGTATATTATAATTCGTTTATCTAATTGTGTTTCGGTGTATTATTTCCTTTTGTTTTATTCATCTTTCAAATAGATTTCGTGTTTTCATTTCTTAAGTGTCATTCACTTATGAGTTTGACAGTTATACAGGCACATTATATGATTTTATGATGACAGTTAGACAGGTACAAGAATCGATGTTCTTAAATAACGGTTCCTTCCTGCAGATTTTTAAGAAGTATTTACTTGCTATTTGGCGAATATGATTTAGATCAGAAGTTCGATTAACCGAGCTGTGACGCCAGATGGTTTTTCATGCGCTTGGACTTGCTATTTCACATAAGTTAAGATGGCAACTATGTTTCGGAGGACGGTGCTGACCTTCGTTCCGTGAGAGATCAGGGTTTTCCTTTTTACGCCGTGGCGTCTTGGCGACGAGTCGAGACTGTCGAGAGGTCCGCATACTTTGTGGAGCCTTTTCCAGGTGCCCCATCCTCATGAACTGGATACAGTAATTAGGGTCATTATTTTATGAAATTTTTGTTACGTTTATGTATTTCGACTCTAACCAGAGTCATGGAGGCTACCTATAAAAGTTTTTCTTGAGTTGTTGGAATCCTACCTCCACGTGGTTAGTAAGAAAATTTTCATGCAGTCTTCAGTTGAATTAATTCTATTTTCCAATCTTTCTAGAAGAATCTATGTATTGCTGTTGTTCTCATGTTGCCGATCCTTGGAATTGACGATTATTGATTTTGGAGAAGCCTCTGGAATGGACACTATTCGTTTTGTTCAACTGGCTATTATCAGGCAATAGGCCCTATAGATAGTTCTATATGTAAGATGAAAAACTAGTTAGGTTATGAGTAATATTTTCAATGTTAGATATTTTTTTTTTGCTAAGACAAACAATTATTATTTTAGGGTCCTCTCCACGAGTACCGCTCTAGCACACTTATATCACGTTGCCTTAATTGCCATATCTATTTTTGCGTGTTTTGGGTTAGAAACCCCCCCCCACTACGAAAATTATGACTGACATGACAATTGAGAATATATATTTTAAGCGTTTGCTGAGGTAAATCTGTGATTCACGAAATCAAGTAACCGAGTAAAGCCTGCCTATTTTAAGATATAGTTGTTACTAAAATTAAAATAAAATTTTGTCTGCCATCAGCACTGGTACACTGGGCAATATCTAATTTTATTTTTATAATCATATACCACATTCTTCTTATAACAATAAACCAACTTGCCATTTACCGAATTCATCTGTTTTCATTTTGGTTATTAAATTTCCTGAAATTCCCTTAAGAAACAACGTTCCAGAGAGGGTAAGACCTCAAAGTACTCGAAGTAGTAAGTATTAATTTTTTTTTATTACTTGCCCTGATAATTGGAACGTACTGCCCTTAATTATTTTACTTTTATTGTTACCGCTCATTACTGACTTTCATAATTAAAATTAATACTTGGTTGTTTATTTTATTTATTTTTCAATTGTTAGCAGTGGCGGCTCGTGATCTGTTAAAGAGGCAGTGCTGCTCAGGGCAGGCACAAAATGGAAACATTTGTATATATTTGAAGAAATGCGAATGAATGAATTTTCAAGGTCAAACGGCGTAAAATGATAAATTAGAAATTCGCCCAGCAAAAATATTTCATTAAAAAAATAGGTTTCGTTACATGCATTTTCCCTCCTTTTTTTGATACGATCAACAAAATCCTTGTCAAAAACTGCTTTAAATATTTAATTATCCAAGTAGGGAGGGGGCGACCTAGCGCCTTACCTCACTGGCTTCCACTGATTTAGCTGAATACCAAATAACGATACTATTTATTTGTATAATAAGGTACCGAATGAAACTATAGGAAAATTTTAATAATATTTTTAAATTCACATATTAACTAGCGAGTTAACTATGAAATAATACATTATACTTTTTCATGTCCCCACTTAATTAAACTTAAGCCAACCTTATTAGGTTCAAGACTTAGGTTCATTAAAATTATTTTGTGCCGTGTTAAAAGAACGCCGCGGGCGGCATTAAATTTGTAAATAATTTACCTAATTTTGTTTTTCGTACGGGTTTTTAGATTAAACATTTCAGTAAAAAAATTAAATTATGTATCGGTATTCATTGCGAGAGTGTTTACCGTGTTGCAGACAAACAAATTAAAACTTTATAGAAAAAATAAAAACGGCCGCCCCTAAAAATTGGCCGCCTTCGCCACCTCACCCCTGGAGACGGGGCTGGTTAACTGCACCTAATAAAGCATATTCCATAGGATTTTGAATATAATTGTTCGAATTTTTATGTTTCTTTATTTTTTTCGTTAAATGTACCAAGTCTCTTACACCTTGTAACATTTTAAATTTCGTATATTGATATTAACATAAATTTGGTTCCAGTTTATCGCATTTACGCATTTGATATGGGTTCGCTGCCGAATATATTTGCTCGGATTTCAACATTACTCTGCCATCTTTGCAATAAATTTATAGTCCGACACCTGTTTCAATGTTTTCGACGGGAAACGCATTTCTAGCCGCATCGTACGATGTCGCTTGCTATGAGATCGCCACGTCTTGGCTGTCCCAAAAATTACGTTTGTACCATTTCATTTTATAATTGTACTAGAATTATGATTGCAATTAACTTATTTAATTATCTTTGATTTTTCGTTTGTATAGACGTTGGCAGTTAAGGCAGGATCATTTATTGCTTCTTTTCTTATTTGGTCGCGAATTACGTCTTTAAATGTGCGAAATTCCGTGCTGCACAAGGCAGGTCTGGTACTAGTGAATTTAGTACTATTTGAAGTTTTTTTTTATGGAATACTAGGTCGTAGATTGTGGGTTTTTGGAGCCACGACCATGTATCACTTTTCTACAGTCATTGGTTAGAACTGGTCAATAGTTCCGTATTTGATATTTATCGAGCCATCTTATAGGATTTTGGGCTGAGACCATATAAATAGGACCTTGCATACGTTATCTTTAGTTACCTGAGTATATTTTTGATAAATTTGCTGCGAGGAACCTAATTTCCACAATTGAAGGATTTTATCTAACTGATTGAGAAAGTCACATGGAGTAGATGTTCCATACCTATAAAACCATCGTGGAAACCTTGAACTGAGGGTTTTTAGTTGGGGTTATAATATCACCTCACCCACTTTTAAAAGCTGATTGCTAGCTTGCGAGCTGATGTACTTACCTTACATGATCAACCTGTTGTAAGAGTTATTCAGTGGATATTGTGGTGTAGCTGGATAGTACCGAGACCTAGTGTGTAAGAGCATCCGTGCTACTTCGAGAGCCAAGATAAGCTAAACTTATTTTTATTATTTTTATTCGATTAATCTGACTTAAATAATTTGATTACTCGAATATCAGAGTTACATTTGCAGAACATTTCTTATAAGCTAGAATCCATGAAGTGATTTCAATATAGCAAATAGTTAGTTTTTATTACTCGTAAGGCCTGAGTGTTCGGTATATCTTATACTGACTCAGGTAAATATCTAACGACATCGTAATCACGAAATTGTTGGTTTCCTAGTTTTAAGTTTGTATCTCATTGTACAATCTGTATCGATATCTGATTAACATATTTGAATAGCTATTCTGACTATAACAACTTATAGGTTAAGGTATATATATATTTCCTTCATTTTAAAACCAATAATTTTGGATATTAGTTGCTACTTTGTATTATGCTTTGTATTTTCCCTCGCCTATAAGCATTTTGATTATTGTTATCATTATTTAAGGATCCGTACACAACTGATTATAATAGCTCTCTACTGTTGTTTAATATAGGCTACTCGCTCGAGCTTTACATACTTCATCCTGTGGTCTCGACTTATTTTTACTTTAATACAGCTTTAATTACCTTATTGCTTAAAGTTATCTTAAATTTTGAATGTTACTTTGACACCAGCTCGTGCAACTACATATTCACATTTATTTTTCTTTTGTTTTTATTTTACTTTGATACTGTCTCTTACCTACGTTACCTTTGAATCTTATCTCGGATTATTATTGATATATTGACTTAGATTACTTTCATTAAATTTATTTTATGACTTTGTTAAGTGCTCATTAATTATTGTACTTTAAAATTGTCGTAGCTGACATTGATTATTTGATATCGGTATTATTCTTTTTTTCCTATTCCTTTCGATCACCTTTCAACCGATTGTATCAATTATATTTAATAACTTACTTGATTATTAACGATACCTAACTATTTTTGCCCATTTACTATTTAATTGATTGATTGAGCGTGTGACTTCGCCAATTAATTTATTAGTTGATTATTTTCAATTAACATCTCATTGTGTGCTTATTGTTAGGCGATTTAATCTGCCAATTATTCTGTTAACTAATATCGCTGCATTTTATATACACTGTTTGATTAACAGTTGAAATTTCCCTAATTACCTGCGCTAATTAATCCATCGATTGATTCTAATTAACTAATTTCGTGAATCGCCTCATGACTGAATAGCAAGTTATTATTTCATTTAATTGTTCAAAATTTAATTATTTACTTTTAATAATTAATTGATTGAATGAGCGTCAGATACTGGAAAACTTTTGTACCATTTCACTTTACTTTAGGAAATCCATCTCTGCCTTTAATTATCAGTGTATTATACTGACATTTACTTCTTTTATATATATATCGTATTTTAATTAAATTTACCTACTACTTTCAGTGATATAAGTAAATATATTAGAATAGTTTCTTCTACCGAACTTCAATATAAGGATATTGTTACGCCTACGACCAACATTAAGAAACCTCTTAATAAATGTGTTCATTGTTTTGTTAAATTTTAGTTTTTTTTTGTTGCCTAATACCTCTTAGCCTATTTGCGAATTAGTTTTTAAATTAAATCAGTTATTGAGGAGTGGTACCTAGGACAGCGGAGGCAGTTAGCAGATCGACTGGTAAATAAGGCTGCTGGCGCCCTTAACTGAACCCCATCTCCCTCTGAGCAGCAGGAATTTGCACACTCACGTTACACTGCATCTTCTCATATGACTGATTGTTTTTTTTGTAAGTGAACTTCGACTTTACCCATTATTATAACATAACCTACTCTCTGCTGTTAAACAGAGAAAGAGTGTGGCAACCTGTCTCCGACCATGTTTTATCATATCCGAAAACTACACATGAAAAGCAAAAAAGGGCTTTTTTATTGCATCCACAAATCCAATCATTTCGAGAATAAATCTCTTTATTAAAGTGACGTGTGTAAGGTTTTCCTCTGCTAACACCGCCTATCTCAATAGAAATATCTGGTAATGGCCTACCTCTATTTTTCAATTCAAGTTTTTTCTCGTAAGTGTATTTAAAAAATCTTTTAACATTCACTAAATTATGCACTACATCCATTTGTATGAAAGTCTACAGTCTATACAACACAGCAACCTACTAACAATAACAAGAAACAAAAACGATACAACTACAACAATCTAGACACATCAATTAATTAATAATTGTCTCTTCAAATAAGCTATATAAAACGCGCGCGAGCTTATATTTGTAAAAACCGGCAAGTACTGTCACGAATGCAGCTAAATAACTGCGAAATTTTCCCTATTAAAATTCAATAGCTCATTTCTCCGAATTGACAACTGTATCATTCTTTAGGTTGAGAAGAACAGCTGTGCACGAATAATAGCAGTTCAGATAAGGACATTCACATATCGTCGAGAGGAAATTATATTAAATTTACTGGTGAACTGTAGTCCGTCTAGAGCAAACACTGGCCGGCGTCGGCGGCGTGTTCGCAGTGTATATGAGCGGAGATGGCATATACAGTGCTTTTCTTTAATGTCCCCCCCCCCCCACCCTTTTAATTTTTGGACGGATCAATTTAAAAAATTAAAACTTGAGGTAATGATATTGATGAGTGAATACTATATTTTAGAGTTCAATTGACAGATGAAAATTTCAAGATGGCTGCTAGGCGCCATCTTGGGAAAAAAAGTTAAATAGGAATGGGGGTCTTTTGGCACATCATTTTGAAGCCCCTGGCGAGTACTTTATAACCCTAGAATATAAAGTCAATATGTTTACCTACTACAAAATGGCAGTACATTTAATAATTACCTGAATACGAACACACTAATATCCATATCTCTACAAATAATTCTTATTCTCTCCCGTATCCACGGCAACAGCGATAATTTGAATAAAAAATTGTTGTTTTGATATTTTTTTGACAGTGTCAAAAATATCAGTACGACAACAAGCAGTTAAAATATTCTCATTTAGTTTTCGGTTTTAGTGGTAGATTACAGTGTGAACTATTTTTAAAATGGTCAATTCTCGTCCATTGGAAGAAAAAATCGAAGCGATTTTTATTTATGGTGCGACGCGTAACTTTCACGAAACCGAAAGGATTTTTAACGATCGTTTCCCGAATCGTCCTATCTGTAGAAAATATTTAAGGGAACTTGTATCTAAATTTACAGCTACTGGTAGTGTAAATAACAAAAAGCCCCCAGGTCGTCCATCCGTTCCGGAAGAAAAGCAAGTCCAAATAATTGGTGAGATGATAGTAAATCTCGAACAGTCTACTTCCTCCGTCGCGGATGTCTGTGAGGTTTGTCCTTCTACTGTATGGAGACTTTTGAAAAGGAATAAATATCATCCATACAAAATCCAAATGGTACACCAGTTAACTGAAGATGACCCTGATCGAAGAACAGAATTCTGCGAAACTATAACGGAAACCATTGCACGGCATCCTACCTATCTCCAAAATATTTGTTT
>JAEQML010073690.1:0-14811 GCA_016904865.1 Pissodes strobi | reverse complement strand
CCGACGAGACGCACAGCCCTCTTCTGAATGGAATCCAGCAGCTTTAGGGTATGCTTTGGTGCGGCACCCCAGATATGTGAGCAATATTCTAAGCACGGTCTTACTTGCGCTTTGTACAGCAAGAGCAACTGCTGCGGTGTATAGAGTTTTTTGTTGCGAAATAGCGCACCAAGCTTCTGGGAGGCTGATTTTGCGATGTTAGCAACATGGTCATGCCATGACATATTGCTGTTGACCGAGACACCCAGCAGCCCGATTGACGAGGATGAAGGAATGGTCGATCCTGCCATAATGATGTCAGGGCCCGCTGTATTGACCCTCTTAGTAAACGTTGCTGCTTGGGTCTTTGCTGCATTGAACTGGACCAAATTTCGGTCGCCCCAAGTTTCAACTTTCTCCAGGTCTTGATTAATTGCTGTAATCTGCTCCTGTCTTTTTTTCTTTTTTTTTTATGGCAGTGGCACACACACTAAAGGGAGACCCTATGGCGCTCGACGAGCGGTGTGTGTGCGAAGATGTTGATTGACACGGCTCTTGAATATTTGTAAGTTGTAATTAGTGGGAAACAGATGTCCTGGGAGTGAGTTCCACAGTGATGCAGTGCGCCAGACAAAGGAGTTCTTGTAAAGCGATGTTCTAGGTGTTTCCAATTGTACGACGAACTGGTGCGCTCTTGCCGTCTGTCGTGACTGTCTGACAGGAGCTGCCAGGGGCGGGATGAGGCGAACCAAATCCTGGGAACATCTGCCGTGAAAGTATCTGTAAAACAGAGATATCTCGGCTACATGTCTGCGGTGTTCCAGACTATCTAGATTCCGGGTCAACTCCGGGTCGCCGACGAGACGCACAGCTCTCTTCTGAATGGAATCCCGCAGCTTTAGGGTGTGCTTTGGTGCGGCCCCCCAGATATGTGAGCAATATTCTAAGCACGGTCTTATTTGCGCTTTGTAGAGCAAGAGCAACTGCTGCGGTGTATAGAGTTTTTTGTTGCGAAATAGCGCACCAAGCTTCCGGGAGGCTGATTTTGCGATGTTAGCAACGTGGTCATGCCAGGACATATTGCTGTTGACCGAGATACCCAGCAGTCCGATTGACGAGGATGAAGGGATGGTCGACCCTGCCATAATGATGTCAGGGCCCGCTGTATTGGCCCTCTTGGTAAACGTGGCTGCTTGGGTCTTTGCTGCATTGAACTGGACCAAATTTCGGTCGCCCCATGTTTGAACTTTCTCCAGGTCTTGATTAATTGCTGTAATCTGCTCCTGTCTGCGGTGATGAGTCTCAGTCGCTGGTAAGGGTTTTTCTGATCTAAAGTGGGAGACAAGGGTACTGTCATCTGCAAAACTGTAAACAGGATTATTTGTTGCGGTCAGCAGGTCATTAATATAGATCAGGAACAGAGTTGGTGAAAGTATTGCGCCCTGAGGCACGCCCGCGTTGATGGTGAATGTGTCCGAGATGTGTCCATCGACTGCAACGTGCAGAGATCGGCTCTTAAGGAAACTGGCAAGCCAGCTGTAGAGAGAGGCTGGCAGTCCGAAGGACGGTAGTTTGTTGAGCAGTCCGTCATGCCAAACTCTGTCGAATGCCTTTGAAATATCCAACGCAATCGCTCGAGACTCTCCGTAGTTCTCAATTGCCCTACTCCATATATGAGTGACATAGGCCAATATATCTCCTGTCGATCTCTCTTTGCGATAGCCGTATTGATTATCGCTGATTATTTTGTTGTTCTCGAGGTACTTGAGCAGTTGCTGATTGACTACACGTTCCATGACTTTGGAGATTATTGGAAGCAAGGCAATTGGACGATAGTTTGAGGGCGTGGTTTTCTTGCCTTTTTTTTGGAACAGGTTGCACTCGAGCGACTTTCCAAGACGATGGGTAAATTCTTTTTCCGTAAGACAGAGAAAAAAGCCTGGAAAAAACGGGTGTTAGTTCGTTGGCGCAGTTCTTTAACACGATGGCAGGTATTCCGTCCGGTCCTGATGCCTTTTGCGTATCTAGATTTTTAAGAATTTTACGAATATCACGGTGATGAAATTTGACTTCTGCCGTGGTAGTGTTGATGTTCGATATGGTGGGGAGAGAAGGTAGAGTGCGAAGAAAACATTTTGGCGAGCATGTTTGCTTTTTCCTTGGCTGTAGTCGCCGTGATGCCACGTTCGTCTGTCAAAGGTGGGAGAGACGTTTCTGTAAAGTTGTTACTTACTGCCTTTGCTACCGACCAGAAATTCCTGGAGCCACTGGGGCATTGCAAAAGTTTATTCCTGATCCTTTGATTGTGTTTGTCCTTAGTTTCGTCGATAACACGCTTGCATTCGTTTCTCGCTTCGACAAAATAATTGCGATTTTCAGCGGTCTGATTTTGCTGCCAGTACTTGTAGGCTTGCTGTTTCCTACCCACAGCTCTTTCGCATCTTCTGTCGAACCAGGGCTTTCCTTTTGATGGTAACTTGATGGATTTTGGGATGTATGCTTCCATTCCTGAGGAGATTACTTGCGTGATCTTTTCGCAGCAGACTGACGGGTCGTCAGCGCCAAAGCAGACGTCGAGCCAAGGAAAATCTAGGTAGAACTCCCTTGGATCGTCCCAGTTTGCAGAATTGTAATGCCAGATTTTGCGAGGCAATGGTGGATCCTTCTGTATGAGTGGCAATTCACAAACCGTTGTAATAAGTTTGTGGTCGGAAGTACCTAGTGGCGGACCAACTGTAACTGTGTATTGGTCAGGATTGGTGGTTAGAAAAAGATCCAGGAGGGCGGCGAATTCGCCCCTCTCTGAGATTCGAGTTGGTTCGTCTACAATTTGAGTAAGCCCGCAGCTGATGGCAAATGCTTCAGCCTCTCTACCTTCTTTGTCGGTCTTGTTGTGATGTTTGAGCCAGTTGGTGTTGTGGGCATTGAAGTCTCCCAGAACGATTATTTCTGAACTGGGGTGATCAACCTGTATTGAGTCAAAAGTGGTAGCTAGTGTTGAAAAAAAGCTTTGGTAGGCTCTATCGCTCGGAGGGCGATAGAGACAACATATAAACTTGGTTAATCCCTTGGCGGTGAACTTGAGCCACATGACGTCAAGGTTGTTCGGTTCGAGTGTTTCCTCTCGATGACATGAAAGGTCGCTTCGGACAAAAAGGCATATTCCGAACTTATGTCTAAATCGGGTATGTAAGTCGTAACCAGGATAAGGGTAGTTCACTGTTGTTGTTGTAGAACATACTTGTGTTTCTGTAAGGGCTAGTATGTGTGGTCTATTTGCTTGTAGATGTTGGTGTACCGAATTTATGTTTGTATTTAGGCCTCTTATGTTGCAGAAATCAATTCTAAATTGGTTCGGTATCTTTGCTGTCTGCGGTGATGAGTCTCAGTCGCTGGTAAGGGTTTTTCTGATCTAAAGTGGGAGACAAGGGTACTGTCATCTGCAAAACTGTAAACAGGATTATTCGTTTCGATCAGCAGGTCATTAATATAGATGAAGAACAAAGTTGGTGAAAGTATTGCGCCCTGAGGCACGCCCGCGTTGATGGTGAATGTGTCCGAGATGTGTCCATCGACTGCAACGTGTAGGGATCGGTTCTTAAGGAAACTGGCCAGCCAGCTGCAGAGAGAGGCGGGCAGTCCCAAGGACGGCAGTTTGTTGAGCAGTCCGTCATGCCAAACTCTGTCGAATGCTTTTGAAATATCCAACGCAATCGCTCGGGTCTATTCTTTCTTTACAGTTTCTGGTTTCTTCTTATATTTAAAATCCTTTCTTCTAGTTTCTGTTACCGTATGTACCTTGGATAATAATTTTATATGATTTTCTCTATGTTTGGCGATATCTCTATTATGCTTTATATATACTTTCTATGAAACTCTATTTTCATTTCTTAGTTCCTCGTATATTTTGCTTTCCAACTATCTGACTTGTGAATTTCCCCTGTTTGGTACTTATTCTGAGATAGTTAAGTTTAACAATTCTTTATACGCCGTGTATACCTATACTTATTTCTTAGTATATCCTTTATTTCCACGTTTCCTACTTCTTAAAAACTTCACCTTCCTCCTTCTGCTTTTTCTATTTGCTTGTTCCTCCGCCTGAGTGTTATTTTGTCGATTATCTAAGGTATTTGTCAAAAATATTCGTGTTTTAAACTTGTAACTTTTTTTCACCAAAAAATGCTAGTAATCTTTTCTCTATGTCGCCGTCGTCGGCCTTCCTAATGGCACTTCTCTTATATTTTTGTTGTATATTATCTGTCTTATATTTTGCCATTGCCTCTTTTGTCTCTCGCATGATTAACAGAAGATTCACATCTTCATTATGGTCCTCTTTGTCTTCTTGCTTTATGATATGAATTGGTGATGCCTTGGTCCCTGGATCCATCGTATGAGTGTCCTTGAGCTTAATATGTTTATTGGTTTTTATTATGCTTATTTTGCCATGGGATAGAGATTTTTTCATATAACTCCGAGAACAGTCAAGTTACTCCTCGAAGGAACGAAATTCCGCCCGCAGAAAAGATTCACTCCCTCTGGAAGATGTGTGATGAACAACTCGAGGTCACTAATCTCTGTAATACTCAGTAATGTTGATTGATGGTATCTCAAATCTGAAGAGAAGCTGGTACACGAATTTAACCTTGTGGCTCTCAATGGCTATGAATTGTGTTTGGAGATCTATTTAATTATGATGAAAGGAAAAAAACATCTTTTTGACTGACCCTGTATATCAAGGTGCACAGCAATCGAAACGGCATCGGCACTTGTCAAAATGGCTTGAAGAAAAAAAAAATACGATACATTTGTTATGTCTACGGGGGTCCGAATGGCGTTACTTGTAGAATGGTCGAAAAGGCACTTCCACCATGTGACTTCGCTGCATCTAAATAACTGAAACGCCTCCGAGGTTAGGGATCAGAACGGCGGCCTCCAACAAACGGCACTAGAGGACAGAACGGCACCTCCAAAGGTTATCTTCTCGACCAGTTCATGGTCCCAGGTTCTATGTACGGGGTTCAGAATGGCCCTACACCACGTGTCAATTTCTTGGTACTAAGGATCAGCACGGCAGCCTCCAAAGGTATTTTGCCAGAGGAGCGTGGGACGCATGACTATTCGTTGAAGACTTATCAGACGCGACCCGTTCGGTTTCATGAGACAAATCGAGGCTACCTTGAAATACTTCCGAATTCTGTTGAGGCTGGGAGAGTTACTTGGGTTACTTTATAGAGCTGACTTTAATTAACTTATTTTTATTTATTCTTTTAACTGACGTGTTTTAAGAGAAGATTAGTTGTGCATTCTCCGTAAAGGAACTAAATGCGGAAGAGAGTTTAACCCCCCGGAGTCTTTCCCGTTAAGGTACAAAATAACTCAGGTTGAACACCCAAGAGCCTTTCCCGTATAGGTACAAAATAGCTCTAGATGAACAGTGGGGTGAACTTGTTGCCAGAACGCTCCCTAAAGGATCCACGAACTGAACCAAGTTGTCGTTTACTCGGTCCGCTCGATCTTTTATACTAAAATTTGTTGAAAGTTTACTGATTGTTTTTAAAACATGTTTAGATAATAATCATAATAATTTGTATTTGAAGATCAAGCATCAAGTTCAAACTTTAGACTGAGTATTCTTTTTTTAGTGAATATGATTTCTAGTTTACAATATATTAGAGCATTTCTATATGTCTGCTCGAAATATTGTGACCGTAAACTGACCAAGTGGATTCTTACACATGGACAAATATCAATTTGCGCTTATCATAAATTTCATTGCTGATAAAATCGACATCACAACGGTTCAGAAGCCAGTTAAAATATATCCAGAACAAGGCTAAAAAGGAGTAGGCTTCATGACCAGTGCTGAAAGAGAAAAACAACAAGTTCTTGTGTGCTATCAGTGCTTTTTGCATTTATTGATCTATACACGAAAAAGGATGAATATTCCATTAGAAGCGAAACGGTCCACTTGCTGCACTCTATTGTTGTTCCGAAAATGGCTGGATGAATGAAAAATTTCTCGTAGAGTGGCTTGATCACTTTCAAACATGTGTCAAGTCAATCAAAGAAGAACCGATGCTACTGCTGATGAATGCTTACACTTTATGTAAGGAAAACACACAGCTCATCGTCTGCAGCACTTAGACTTAGACGTGTCGTTTTACGACTCATTAAAAACTTCTTATAATACCCGCTCAATGATCTAATTATTTAAAAGGTGATTTAGGCGATAGAATAACGCGATAGCCAACATATTTAATAAGGCATACGGTCGGCATTTATACATTCCGTAAATATATTTGGCACCTAGGGGATTTTTATTGGTCAAACCATTCAACCTCTATCCAATAAATGCGCGGGTGCGAAAATCGTGTATGGAATGTAATTCGGTGCCAAATTCAGGTACGGAATGTAATAATAGTATATGAACAGCATGTCCTTGCCACCAATTAAGGACTTCTAAGCAATAGGAATGTTGCCCGTGAATGCGGATCTTTTCTTTGAAGAAGATTTCATCCTGCTGTCATATTTCTTCTTGCAAAAGCAACTGAATTTGATGAAACTCTTTTTTAATCCAATATCAACACTGGCAGGAGAAAAACATGAAACATGGTGAAAATGAAGCAAATGTAGAAATAGAAGAAATTGCAGATAATATTCAAGAACCAGCCGGAGTTTAATTTTTACAGAAATCTAATAGAAGACATCATTCGAAAATGTTTACGCCCACACCTATGAAAGCTATTTTAGATTACAAGGAGGACAAAAAAACGACTTTAACTGAGAAATAAAAAGCTGAAAGGAGATGGCTATAAGCAAAACACAAAAGGAAAACTGGTCGAGGAAGATAATATTGACTAATCACTGAAGACCAAATCTGCTGAAACTCATCATCATCATCATATAGCAGCTTGTCTAGTCTAATCTGGACATAAGCCTCTCTTAACCTAAACCATTTTGCTCGATCTTGGGCATCTTGGATCCAGTTTGAAGACATAGTTCTTCATTTCTTATTTTATCTCGCAGTGTCACTCCTTAGATGTACTTCTCCATGGCTCGTTGTGTTATTCCTTTTTTATTGTCAGTTTTTGTGTTAGCGTTAGAGTTTCTGAGTCATACGTCAATACCGGGAGGGTGCATTGTACGAACACCTTTCGTTTGAGGCATATCGGTATATGTGCCCCAAGTCAGTCCTAGCCTTCTACTCAGTTTGCAGGTCTGATTGTCTCTTCCCATTCAGTTCTCATGTCCCAGATATTTGTAAGATGTCACGTATTGAATTTCTTTTCCTTCGATCATTAGTTACAGCTGGGGACTAGATTTGTCATACATTGGGTGTTGGCAATGTTGATTTTTAAGCCTACTTTTTGGAAAGTTGCGGATAGTTCTGAGATCATTTCATTTGCCTCATCTAGTCGGTCTGAGATCGGCACGATATCGTCGGCAAAGGATAGGTGGTTTAGCATTTACGTTTACACCTTTATTGTCTAATTCGATATTTTTAAGCATATATTCTATATTATGAGTTGTGAAAAGTTTGGGGGAAATTGTAACCGATCTGTTTCCGCATATATTTTTACTTTTGTTTTTGCCTGCTCATACGTGTGTCGTAGTATGGAAATATAGCGATAGTCTATACGACAGTCTGCGAGAGCTTTAAACAATTCATGGTGATTTATGGAGTCGAATGAATGTCTTTTAATAGTCGACTAATGTTAGAACTAAGGATTGTATTCTATACTTTTTTCTATTAGTGATTTTATCACCTGGTCATGGTCATTTGTTCCATATCCGGCTCGGAAACCTGCTTGTTCTCTTGGCTGATACAGATCAAGTTTATTAGTAAGCCTTGCGGTAATGATTTTAGTAATTAGTTTATATAGGGGTGCCAACAGGCTTGTCGGTCTATAGTTTTGTAGGTCTGAGATGTTCCCTTTCTTGCGGATAATAACAATAATGGCGTTATTCCGTATTTGTGGGGTTGTTCCTTCATCTAAGTAGTTATTAAAGACTTTAGTTATTGCTTTGAGCAACTCACTTCCTCCTAGTTTGATGGCTTCTACAACAACCCCATCCTCGCCAGGTGTTCTGTTATTCTTCATTTCTGTCAACGACTTTAAGATCTCATCTTCTGTTATCGTTGGCATCTCTTCCGATTCTTGGTTTATTATGTGGGGTATCTTTTCAGATGTTTCTGCGTGATTCTGGTTTCTATGGAGTAAAAATCTATTTTCTATGGTATAAAAATATTCTACAATCTTTAATATATCTTCTCTGTTGCTTGTTATTTTTCCTCTTTCATTCTCCAGCTTAGTTATTTCAGCTTTTCCCCTACTTAATTTATTACGTAGTAACCACACGCTTTTATTCTCTTCTATAACTCTAGTCACCCATTTATTGTTGTAGTTCCTGATGTCAGTCCTTGCGGCTTTTGTTATATCTTTATTCAGACATCTTAGCTCATCTCTATGTTGCGGGTGTATTCCTAGAAATTTTCTTCTTTGTTTCGTGAAATTTTTAGTATTTGTAGAGAGCTTATCTTCATTTTCTGTTTGTTTCAAGCAACGTTTCTTTTGTGAGGCGTTGATTGACTTCACAATGTTACTATTTAGATCTACCAAATTACCTGTATTTCAAATTTTCTTCGTTTCTTGGTATTTGTCAACATCGTCTACGTTTGTCCACTTTTTGCTGTTGTTCCTAACCACAAGTTTATTCCGTTCTGTCCTCAAATTTAGTAGTATCTCCCACTGATAGTTTATGAAGTACGGTTACATCCGTGATTATTTGCTTTTGTAAAGTCAATTTCGTTTTTTGTTCTGGCATCCAAACTGATCCATGTCCGATGTTCTGCCCTTTTGAAGAAAGTGTTCATAACCGCCAGTTGGCGATGGAGAAGAAACTGGAGCAGCAGGCGTCCTCGCTCATTTCGTTCTCCTATCCCATGGCATCCCAGTGATATTTCGCCTTCATTTTGTTTCTTGCCTAGCTTGACATTAAAGTCTAAAGCAAGCACCGTGAAATAGGCTGGGAACATTGACATTCCTTGAGCTATAACATCGTAAAATTTTTCGATGTCTTCGTCTAAGTGTTGGGATTTGGGTGCGTAGGCTTGGATAATTTAGATGTTGTATCGTTGGTTCTGTTTTAATATTACATAACACACTCTGGAGCTTGCACTGTTGACTTGTATTATATCTTGCACATGCCGTTTATGGATTAGCAGTCCTACCTCTCCCACAGAACTATTTTCGTTACATCTGTGGTAATACATATTTCCTTATTTTAGTAGGAATTGTTGTTCTCCTCTTTTGCGAATTTCACTTATTCCAAGTACATCCTAGTATACCTATTTAAGTTCTTCTTCCAATTCGAATATTCTTCCGTCGAATGAAAGGGTTGTATTGTATGTGGCGATATATAGTTTTCGTTTTCCTTGGTAGCCTGGTCCAACCCAGGGATTCTTAGCACCCTCCAATTGTTGTCTTTTCCGACCGCCGGCGCCGCGCCGTCATGGCCGGGGACAGACGGCCTGCCGGGGACTGAGGACCAGACTGAAACTATGCTCATCATCAAAAAATACATTCTGAAGATGATAAGGATTCGAATGAAAATGAAGCAGGCGAAGACACAGTATCATCTACGGTGATGTTGAAAAATATCACAAAATTTGGCTGCAATGCTGGAGTTGTGGTAAATCGATTTTATACTTTCCAACCCTAGTAAAAGTTATAGAGATGGGAGTGTCTTTTAGACTCCGTACTTGAAGTGTCCACAGAGTAAGGGCAAATTTTAAATTCAACATCAAAAATGAGCGAGGAAAACTCTTCGCAACCCAAAACTACCGAACTGGAGATATTCTAGATAGAGAGAAAGAGAATACCAAAAGGATCTGCATGCTAGACTAATAACAATGGACACACTACACCAAATGAATAGAGATAGAATCGCCAAGAAGATCACCAGAGGCGTAAAAAATATCAGCTAAAAAGATATGCGTCCGTATAAAAAATCATTCTGCCAAGGATGAGGTGACATTGGACAGTACATGTCTCCAGACAAGTTGAAGAAAGATGGATTGTAAAACTATCAGAGTGGAGATCAAAATAACGAAATGAAGTGTGGGACGACCGACCGACACAATCATAATATACAAACCATCGCATCGCTGGTAGACAGTCGATGAGGACAGAAAGAAGGTAGAAGAACTCTAATACAGGTTTTCTTGTCGCAGAGCTAAAAATTCGGCACAGAAAATATATGAAAATTGATTTCCAACAGGTTTATATTATAATAATTATTATTGAAACTAGAATTTGCCGTAAGAGGATTATTAATGATATTTTACACAACATTAATAAAAAAAAACTTGATTGGCATAAAACCACTATTATTGGCAGTGTATTTCGAAAATAATTAATTACCTGTCATAATGCTCTCAAAGGATTTCGTAATCCATCTATAAACTGATAAGGAGCAGATACGCTTTCGTTTTTGTTTGATACCAATATTCTGGACGAGATTTCTAATAGTTATTTTTGTTACAAGTACCTAAAATGGAGTTTTTCAGGACGAATCATTGCTGTTTCCGGACGAGGCGTTAGCCGAGTCCGGAATAGCAGATGAGTCCTGAAAAACTTCATTTAGGCACGTGTGACAAACACTATTTTGTGTCATACGCTCCCAAAATTTAATTTTTATTTATACGCTTTTTGCAATTCTTCAGAATGCCTAAATTTGCAAATTTACCATAATTTTTGAAATCATAATGTACGACAAAGTTAGCTTAGAATTTGATATCGTAGCAACTATTTGACAATTTTGTCATGTCATTCGAAATTTGACATTTAGACATATTCAGAAATTTTGGAATAGTCCGTAAAAGTTGCCATGACGACTTTTAGGGACTAGGCCTAAAAAGAAGCATTTTACGGACTCAAATGAGTCCGTAAAATTGATAGATTAATCGAATACC
The DNA here is from genome assembly GCA_016904865.1 of Pissodes strobi. Lineage (NCBI taxonomy): Eukaryota > Metazoa > Arthropoda > Insecta > Coleoptera > Curculionidae > Pissodes > Pissodes strobi. Next base: position 3,857 of record JAEQML010073690.1, on the reverse strand, counting down.
TACTTACCTGTATGAAGATTAATCGTAATTTTCCGAGCTTGTCTTCCGATATGATTACATTGTAGTTTCTGAATCACCATACCCATCGATACGTTTTTAAAGCATAAAATTTTTTATCTTCAACCCGAGCCTGCTATCGCACCTCGATGCTTACTCATTCTGTTTTAGAGCAAAATTGCCCGCCTAGGGGGCATGTGGTTGGGAGGGTTGTAATCATATCGGAAGACAAGCTCGGAAAATTACGATTAATCTTCATACAGGTAAGTAGGTATTCGATTAATCTATCAATTTTCCATCGCTTGTCCTCCGATATGATTACATTGTAGCTGTTTAAAGCTAGATGGTGCAATTTTGCATTATTCTACTTCCAATCCTGAGAATACCACAAAAAAACACAATTAAGGCAGCAAAGTCGTTCAATTCAACTCTTTTTTAAGTATGACAAAAAAAATCAATGAAAATTCTGTCCTATAAATTCCTTAACCACTTAAATAAATATATTTTATTTAACATATATTATTGACATACAATCAGAGCAAAACAAATATTATAAATCGAATCTTAGGCAACGGAATACTTAAAAGGCTACCTATGAGGGCTAAGATATACTCAAATTTAAAATTGTATTGGCAAATATGTCACTGGTCGTACCTAGAGGTCGAGTATAGAATCTGAAGAAGTGTCAGATTTATAGGCCTCTACCTTGCTATATTGTTAATGACATTTATTTTTACGTCAAACTTAAAGGCTGCTCACGTGCTGGCGTGTCTTACACTATATCCGGTAAAGACGTTAACGTTCATACCATACCACTGTTTTTAAAAATTAAGTTGATCCACCTACTCAAAGTTTGAGTTATTGCGTGGTGATGTGGTTTTTTGAGAGTTAAGAATAGGGATGTATAATTGGAACGAAGGTGCACGGTGACTGTTGTACTGTTTTATAGAATTTGCGACACATAATAGGTAATTCTGGTTTTTGAAAATACGGAAAAGGCTGGTTTATATAGGGAGCTGAGGTTTAAATTTTTTCCTAAAACTTCAATTTTGACTGTAGAGTCTCTATTATTGTCGATCGTAATTTTGCTTAATGTTTGGATCCGTTGTGCTGAACTTAGTGCCATAAGTGTTACCGTTTTCTTTGTTAGTTTATCAGGTGATAGAGATTGTAAAGGGTAAAGTGTGGATAAATAGAGTAATACAGGTTCAACGTTCCATGTAAAATGGTATTTAGGTTTAGGGGGCTTTAACTTGTAGCTTCCCTTTAAAAATCTTTTTATTATATATTAATCCCTATTAGACCTAAGAAGTTCCTTTGCTTACTTCGCGAACTATAAAGTCCAGATAAATGTTTAAAATATAAGTAAAGACATAGAAATTTTGCTGTTACAGAAATTATAGTACCTACTTATTAACACAAGCGTTGTATGTTAAATATTAATTAACAATTTGTTTTAACAAAACATATTTATAGGTACGCCTATATTATTACTATTAAGTTAGCAGCAGTTTAGACAGTAGGATAACGTTGACAGTGTTGTTGTTAGATATATTTTATATATCGTTGCATTATTATAAATACATAAAGTAAAAATACTAAAAGCTGGTGTTTTATCAACACAAGAACAAGTAAACCAATTTTAAAATCACAACACTGTACTGTTTCCAAGTTCCTTCTGAGATGGATGCAAACATTATTGGGAGGGCGTGACCGAAAATGCTTCTTTGAAGAAATGCTTCTCAGACAGTTTCGTTGCCACCAGGAAAATTTTCCTGTATAAGAGATGAGAGTCTCTATAGAGAGTAACCAATTTTTACTCGATTTAAAAGTCAACAGTTTCCCCACTAATAAACTAGGAAGCAAGGTATACCAGGGTTGTAATAGCCACACAGGTACTACCAATATTCCGGTGGCTTCATCCAGTATAGATTTATCTAAAGCATTAAATATAATAGAAAACAAGGGAAAAGCGTAAAAATACTCATCATGCCAAGAAATTGTAAATGCATCGACTGCTGTGGAGGTTGAATCCGGAAACCAGGAAATATATTTATTGCATTTTGCATTATAATAAGTTGCAAATAAATCTAACCGCTTATTTTTTTCTGATATACCTGCTTGTTTAGTTCGTATTCTGTTTGAACGGAAGTTTGTCTTGATGCCTTATCGGCTTCCTTTTTTCTTTTGAAGCGATATAAGATGAAAAGAGTGTTATACGTTTTGTTCACACCAGCCTAAAATTTGAAAAGTTATATTGGTTAAGTTTCGATATTTACCGCTTCCCCCACGATTAATGCAGGATATTGCCGTCTTATTATTAAGTAAGTAAGACTCCAATATTTTCATTAAATTTAGTAAATAATTGTAAGCCATGACAAGCAACTTTAATTTCGAGCAATGACAAGCAGCTTTAATTTCAAGGTAATTAATATGCTTAGACTTGTCGGCTTCTTCCCAAAACTCGCGACATTTTTGGCCGTTACAATGGCCTGTAGGAGACGCAGACGCATAACAAAAAAAAATTCCAATGAAAACGTACTAGGCTTCATATTTACAGTATATTCTCGATTGTATATCCACCAGCTAATAATTTGCTTTGTATCTATTGAAATTAATATTCTGTCATTGTACGACTTTCCTATTAAGGCTATATTTTGCGCGCCCTTGTCTTTTGATACGATGACGATTCCGAGGAACGGCAGGAGTCGCTGCTACCAAAACACCAATAATTTTTGAAAATCTCGAATTGTAGTACCTGTCTTGTTAACATATTTTTTAAATTGCCTCTTTTATTGAATTCATTTTCTTAAGAGGTAAAGAAACGGTCGAGGAAACGGTCCACTGAATTAAGTCCTAATTATCCTAGGTAAGTTCTTTTATGATGGTATTAACTGACATTTTCTGTATTTATAATAAATCTTAAATCATTCAGGAGCATTATGCACATTACAAAACAGTAAAGTGCATCAGCCAAGCATGACAAATGGTTGGCGTTGTTAGCTAACGGCTTCTGCCAGCTGTTGGCCCATGCCCCAATTGGTGTTGTAGGAACCTTTGCAGTTAATTAAATTTGCACAAAATAATGTGCGGGAGATATTTAGTCAAATAACTAACACCCTGTAAAGTATACAGCTGTTTTGCAGACAATAGTCTTTAGGAGATGATTTAGTCAAAACAATTTACACCCTGTAAAGTATGCAGCTATTTTGCAGACAATAAGGAGTCCATGATTGCAATCTTAATTAAATAGGTCCACGACCATATTAAAATATATACTGTTGGCTCACAGCCTTTTAATCGCTCAAGTGATGATAGAATTTACTGAATAGCCCACGGCTATCCCTCAAAAAATGTGGCCCACGGCCTTAATGCCAAATATGTTTTGCCATAACACCCTGTAAGGTATGCAGCTATGTTGCAGACAATAGTCTGCGGGTAATATTTTAGTCAAAACAGCTAACAGTCTGTAAAGTATACAGCTATTTTTCAGACAATAGTCTGCGGGTGATATTTTAATCAAAACAACTAATACCCTGTAAAATATACAGCTATTTTGCAGACAATAAAGAGTCAGTCCATGATAGCAATTTTAATTAAATAAGTCCACGACCATATTAGAAATATATACTGTTTTTTGTCCCAATTGAAATTGATTATTGCTGCATAAACAGGGGAAATATTATACACACAAGTGTATCTGATTATCATTTGGCGGTGACAAGTTTGGAGTTAGCATAATAAACGATCACTTCTTAGTAAGTCAATAGCCAACTTTTAGTGGAGAAGTCGAATAGGTAGGTCCTCGACCCTAGGCTTAATCAATTAATAATTTATAATAAAAATAATATTAAGAATGT
>MU195736.1:379-12390 GCA_016904865.1 Pissodes strobi | reverse complement strand
ACTACTACTACTACTACTACTACTACTACTACTACTACTACGCTGGGGAGGTCGCCACCACAATCTAGAAGAGGTTCTGTAAGTTCAGTGTTCAGTGAGGCGGGATCGGCCAAAAGAAGGCGAGATGCCAACGAAGATGACCAGCAACAAGAACTACAAGAACTTAAGGATATGCTACAAAAGCTGGAAAGGTCGGCAAAGGACATGCAGACTCTAGTCAAAGCAATTCCGAATACGAAAAACGACATTAAGAAAGCCATCGGCAGCGTGGCCCAGCAAGTCGAAGTTATAAACAGGAAATGTAGAGAGTGGGAAACCTACCCCCGAGAAGTAAAATTCCTTAAAGTCTCAAGCAGACAAACGGCGGACATAGGAACACAGACTTTACCGATAAATCAGTTAGAGTTGATGGAGCTGGAGGCCGAGAAAAACGCTATCACAGAAATCCAAAAAGCGGTTGAAGACGGCAAGGAATATATGGACATTGCTAAAATTATAGATATGGAGTGGCCGGAAGGGGCCTTTAGAGCCGTAGAGGAAAATGAACGTAATCCCTTTAAATCCAGTAATAAAGAAGCCGTGGCAATCGTAATGAATCCAAAAGAAGAAGGAGAAACGGGTATCGCGCGAAACGCATTCGATAGGCACCCCGAGATTAGAGATATCGTGGAGGATGGGATGACTGAAGGAAATATAGAATACATAATAAACGAGACAAGGACTAGTAAAAGAGGCAACGACCAAAGAAGTAAAAAGGTCGTATACATTTTACCATATATAGTGGACAAAAACGGTGTAAACGATATGCAACGAGTCTATGAATTACTAGAGTCGTTAAAAATAAAAGCAATCACAAATGGGCAATTGAATCTCTCTCTAGTAACCCCTGAAGGGTTAAATAGAGCATATGTCCGGAAATTAGCCGAATTTGTAATGTATGGCAGCGGTATCTTCATAGAATATACCAAGCCACCGGGACTAGCAAAAAGATTTGGTAAACGAGAGGCCGTACCAACAACAAAGGAGAGACCACTAGAAAAGAAGAGGGAAACTGTAATTGTGAAGGCCGGGGAGCAAAAGTATGTAGAAATACTTAAATCAATCAAGGAAAAGGTAGACGTAGATAAGATGGGCATTAAAGTCGGTAGTCTTAAGAAAACGGCAGGAGGGGACCTATTAATTACTGTAGAGGGAGAAAATATGGCGGAATCGCTTGGGGACGAAATTAGGAAACAGATGGAAGGAACCGCGGTAATAGTAAGAAAAGATACAAAAACTCTTCATGTGTCCGAAATCGACGCGGTTACTACAAAGGAAGAGGTAGCAGCTGCCCTGGAGAAAGCGACCGTTTCAGTAAACGGAGGGGAATTTAGTGTAGGAAATCTGAGGCCGATGAGGAACGGAAATCAAGCGGTCACAATATCGGCATCAAAATTGATTGCAGAGTACTTGTTAAGGGAAGGAAGGATCAGAATTGGCTGGACTGTGTGCAGAGTAAGAGAAAGGATATTTATCCAAAGGTGCCTCAAATGTCTTGAAATCGGACACAGCGCTCAGAAATGTACAGGCCCAGACCGCACTGGCCAGTGCTTTAACTGCGGAAAACAAGGACACCAGGCAAAAGACTGTAAAAGCCCATCCTTTTGTGAAAAGTGCAACAAGGAAGGACATAGACCGGACTCGACAAAGTGCCCTCTTTTTAGAGACGCTATAGAGAACAGAAGGACAAGAGACAAACCTCTCTACCAAGATCCTAAACAAACCCCACATCATTAAGAACAGTATCAAAATAATACAGGCAAACCTGATGAGGTCAGGGAATAGCCACGATGCCGTGAATGTGGTCGCGATGGAAAAAGGAGTGGACATTATAATGGTGAGTGAACCAAATAGAAAGCGTATAGCAGGCGGAAGTTGGCTAAAGGACAAGAGAGAGGACGTGGCAGTACTGTTTAGAAACAAAAGAATTGAAGTGGAAAAAGTTAGATCAGCAGAAAGTTACATATGTATACATCTAAAGAAATGTCATATATACTGCTGTTATATCTCCCCAAATATCAGCCTTACTGAATTCAAGAAAAGAGTGGATAACATAATGGAAGACATTAGAGGAAAAGATAAGGATACCATGGTTCTGGGGGACTTTAATGTTAAATCTCCTCAGTGGGGGTCACACATAGCAGATCCTAGGGGACAGTATTTCGCAGAATGGCTTGCGGCCACAGATATGGTTGTCCTCAATATAGGGAAAATACCAACATTTTTCAGGGGTAATACCGAATCCTTCATTGATGTTTCATGCTCCTCACAGAAGATATCCAAAACTATCAAGAATTGGCAGGTGCTAGAAGCAGAATCCCTTAGCGACCACCGCTTTATCTATTTCGAAATGACTGATACTGGAGCCCAGCGGCCGAGCTTGGAGAGAGTAAAAGTAGAAACTGACTGGAAAGCGTTTAAGAACATATTGGAATGGAGAACAACGGGAATGGACAAAGAAAGGGAATATACCCCCGAAATATGCACTAGAATTATAAAAGAAGCATATAGAGCCAGCCAAATCCGTCGAAATAGAGGGAAAATGTGGGTACCTTACTGGTGGAACAACGAAATTGAAGAGCAAAGAAGAACTTGTATCCAAAAAAGAAGGGAACTAACAAGGGCCAACAAACGAAACAAAAATGCCAATAATAGAAGTGAAAAAGAACAGGATGAATATCAACAAGCCAGAAAACAACTGCGTAAGCTTATAAACCTATCCAAAAGAATGCATTGGCAAGAACTATGTGATGAACTCGACAATGACATATGGGGTCATGGTTATAAAATAATAACAAAACGAATTATAAGTCAAATGCCAGTATCTCTAACAATTGAGAAAAAAATAGAAATAGCCCAACAGTTATTTCCACAGAAGGCTGAAGAGGTAGTGATGCAAGCGGCCACTGCAAACGTAGAGTTGTTTTCTATAACAGATCTGAAGAAAGCAGCTGAACGCATGAAGAGCGGAAAGGCACCGGGCCTCGATGGGATACCACCCGAAATAATGAAGGAAGTAGTAAAAATAGCCCCACATTGGATTCTAGAAGTTATTAACAAACTAGTCATCGTGCAAGAATTCCCAGATGATTGGAAAATAGCGAAGCTAATCCTTTTATTGAAAGGAAAGGTAGGGTTAGAGTGTGCATCAGGTTTTAGGCCGATCTGCCTACTAAACACCATAAGCAAACTCTTCGAACTGCTTATACGTGACAAATTGGAAAAAGACATAGAAGAAGGAAAAGGATTGTCAAACCACCAGTTCGGTTTCAGAAAAGGACATTCTACAGTGCAGGCCATTCAAGAAGTTATGAAAATCAGCGGTCAAACAAAAGATAGATGGTGCGTGCTAGTGACATTGGATGTTAAAAACGCTTTTAACACGGCATCATGGGCGGAGATATTGAGAGAGCTACAGAGGAGAGGTATTTCACTGTATCTGATCAATCTGGTGACGTCGTACTTCAAGGGTAGGAAAATTAGGCTAAGTAAGGACGCGGAAATGGAAGTGAGCGCAGGAGTTCCTCAGGGGTCGGTCCTGGGTCCCGTGTTGTGGAACATCTTGTATGATCCAGTATTAGAAATGGAACTTACAGAGGGAGCAACGTCTATCGGATTTGCAGATGATTTAGCTTTAATCGTAACAGCAGGCGACGAAGACGAACTAGCGTTCAGAGTAAACGAATCATTAAGACGTATCTCTGTCTGGATGGAAAAACATGACCTTGAATTGGCCCCTCACAAAACGGAGGCAATCATTTTAAAAGGGCGGAGGAAAAGAAATCATATACGATTTACTATTCAAGATAACATAATTGCACCTGGCAAAAGCCTGTGTTATCTGGGGATCAAGATAGGGGAAAACGGAACTTTCGGAGCCCACTTCAAGTACGTTGCGGAAAAGGCGGAGGCAAAAGCATCAGCTCTAGCCAGAATTATGCCAAACGTGGGGAGTCCAAGAACCTACAAAAGGCAGGTGCTATGTGGGGTAATCTACTCAGTCTTACTGTATGGAGCTCCAATATGGTACACGGCTCTCCAGAGAAAGGCCTTCAAGACCAGGTTTGAACGAGTGCAACGTAAGATGTTAATAAGGGTAATCTGTGCGTATAGGACCGTATCCACGAAAGCACTACAAGTGGTATCTGGGGAAATCCCTATACACCTTCTGGTGCAAGAGAGACAAAGGGTATTTCAAAACAAAATTAACAGAAAATCGATAAGAGAGGATATAATCAAACAATGGCAACGGGAATGGGAAGAAAATGAATCTGTGGGGCAATGGACGAAAGTAATTATTCCGGATATACAGGCGTGGCTCCACTGTAAACATAGAAACGTGGACTATTTTATGACACAAGTGCTCACAGGACATGGCAGGTTTAGAGTTTACGCAAAGAGGATGGGAAAAATGGAGGAAGACAGATGCCCGTATTGTGGTGAAATAGATACCGTAGAACATACGTTCTTCCACTGTCCAAAGTGGGAAAGGGAAAGACAGGAAGCTAATAGAGCTCTGGGAGTTATACTCACCGTCCAAAATTTAATAGAGACAATAATAGCAACAAAAAGGAATTGGGATACAGTAAAGGGATTATGCAAATCAATAATGAAGGAGAAGGAAACCGAGGGGAGAGGAAGATAGGAGTGTGTTAAGGCAACTATCGTTTGAGGTTATGCTTACCAAGCGATTCCAAACGACTAGTGAAGGAGGCAAGGGGAAAGGGTTTAGTCGGTCGGTGACTACTGGAGATAGCGCCAACTCGACACTATCCGGGCAACTTAGATCGCTATGTGCCAACCTCGGATGTCTGATAGCAGATTCCTAAACCCCATAAAAAAAAACTACTACTACTACTACTACTACTACTACTACTACTACGCCATACGTTTTTTTCTCACCTTGGCGACGTAACTACAAATGGATATAATTCCGGCTTTAGGCACACCACTTGGCGATTGAACAGCAGCGCCGCGCCACGGTGTGCCTCGTGCCTCGTGTCAAGTGTCGATTTCATGCGTTTTCTGTGCTTTTTGCCTTTTTACAAGCTATTATTTTTTAAAGTTTATGATTTACAGACATGCTTGTTGACGTGTTTATTAATACTTTATTTTCAAATTATTTGCTCTTGGTGTTTAATAGTTGTTATTATTGTCAAATATAATAATTCATAAAGCTATTAACTAATTATCACCCTGTCTCAAGTTTGAACTTGAAATTGGGAATTATTTAATAAACATTAAAAGCGCGAGCAGTCAACGGGAGCGATTATGAACCTTAAGCATGCAATGATCAGCAATTTCTCTAATATAAATACACTGGCAAACCTTCAGTTCGTCAGACTTTTGGTCTCACCCAAGCCAGCTCCAGGGTTAGTCACATGACTGCTTTTGGTTCAATCCGCTCTTTGGTTAGTCACATGATTGCTAAAGTTCTAATCCTTTTCCTACCCCAAACCTAGTTCTTGGTTAGCCACATCGACTGCTAAGACTAGGGGTTTCATTAACCACAGTAGAAAAGTCGAGTCTGTCAAAGTTCTTCGAGTGAAGTTTCTAAGTAGTCTGTCAAGTAGTTCAAAGTGTAGTGTCCAAGTGCTCTTAGATACCTTAACATTAAATAAAACGCAACGGAACATAAGATAAACTATATTTACAAAGCAGTGACCAAAAAGACCTATAAACAATTCATAAAACATACCTCAAGTCGAGAAAGCATGCGCACCTTAATAATTGGGTATAGGCTAGTCTCATTAAGTTTCTGACCAGTAAACGCTGTTAAAAACTCTATCGTTGGGTCTTTGACCAATATACATTGTTAATATTTTCTCATTAAGTTTACCTAATATACTTTATTGTTTTTAAGTGCTTTCTTTATCTTCGCTTCTCACCTTACGTAAAGAATCCCGTATTACCATCAGAGTTATACCCCTGCTGGCACGCTGAATAAGGCGTGGCATCGCGATTCAAACGTATGATGACAGACCGGTGGAGGCATTAAGAAAAAGTTGAAAGAACTGTCATCACGATTACTCGCGACACGTGGTGGAGAGATAAGTCAAAAACAAGTAAAATTATAATTTAAAATTTAAATCACGCGCCTATAAGCATCGCGCAGAGCTAGTTTAAAATAATATTTGGTCAAAGAGTCTATTACATATACCCAATAAAACAAACAAGAAAGCAAAATTTTTATTAACATAATACAAATTTAAATAACGCGGGCGTCACGCCATTGAAGACTGCTAGTCAGCACCTGGTTGCAGAGTGGCTCTAAGGGGTCGACAATACCTCAGGAATAGAGTTGGGACCTTGAACTCAGCGGGTCCACAGGTAAACTGTTGTTCAAAAAACCTGCTAGTTTGGCGAAGGTACTAAACTACATACCTGAAAAAGACAAAGATATATAAGTATATGGTATACAGTTGGATAAGTAAATAACATGGGTCAGTAAGACAATACAATAAATGGATAAAAAAACATACCCACTGCGAAACAGGCTACCCAGTGATACACCAATAGGAGAAAAATCAATATTTCAGCCTACAAGAAAAAGTTTGCAAAGATCCCCAACAGCGTCGTTCAACCTAGAAGAACTAGGAGAAATCCAGGTAGATAACACCCTGATTAACTTCCTACCATTTGCTGCAGGAGCAACAAACAGTACAAAGATTAACCCCACAGAAGAAGACACACCCAGCCAGGAGGAAGTGGAGGACAGTGAGGAAACATTTGAAGACGAAAACCCACCAGAACCAACAGTGAGACAAATTAGTGCCAAAATGGCGAATACAACAATCTTTGACGCAATGGCAAACGCAAAGAAAGCGACAATTCCGCAGTTCATTAATCCCCCAACATTTAATCCGTGCCAAAATAAAGCTAGCGAGTTTCTAAGAGGCTACGAGAGAACCGCGATAGCAAACGGTTGGGACGAAGCATTAAAAATAGCATATTTTGGGACATTCCTCGATGGCGCGGCAAACTTATGGTTTTACGAGTATACAACAAACAATCCCAATAAGGATTGGAGCGGGTTATGCAACGATTTTAAAAAAGAATTCGAGGACAAAAGCTATGAAATAACATTGAAGAAACGAGTAGAGCAGAGAAAACAAAAAGAAAATGAAACGGTAGCAAACTACATGTACGAGCTACGGGTGCTATACCACGACTACAAGATAAACATGGATTTGGAGGAATTTACAAACATATTTAATGAAGGCCTAACAGAAGAAAATAAATACCACTATTACTGGCTAACAAGTATTCCAAACCACCCTCCGGGAAAATTAGAAGAACTGAAAGAAATTGGCAGGACAATAGACAAAGCTCCCAGAAAAACTCAGTATAATGAGATACGGTCCAAAACATATGCACCGCCATTTGTGCAGCAACAAAATACATATAGACCAACATTTTTCCAGCGGCGAACTACACCAAGGCCGCCATTTGTACAAAACACATACAGACAACCATCCTATCAACAGCAAAACACATTTAGACCATCATTCAATCGCTATTAAACTAATATAAGACCACAAGGGCAATATCAAGGAAATCAGCACAACCAACGTAAACTAACACAACAAACATACCATCAAAATGGGAACAGAAATGCAGACAACAACCCGGTTTGCTACGCTTGCGGAAAAGCGGGACATTTTGCGGCAACATGTAAAACCCAGCAAAGATACCCAAACGGGTCCAGGTGGCAAAAGTAGGAGAAACCCCGGCCACCTTGACAAGGGGAGACATGCCTGCTGGCATATTGAGCATAACGATCTGCATAAATAATAGATCATTACAAGCAATCGTGGACACAGGTTCACAACATAACATAATCCAGAAAAAATGGGCACCAAATATGCCTCATAAACATAGCAATACTATGTTAATAACAGCAGGAGGGCATAAAATCCCAGTACTAGGGGAAATAAACACACCAATACGAATAGAAGGTAGCCAGATATTTAGAGATAATATAAAGGCAAAAATAATATCAATAGCTTCATATCCGGTCATATTAGGAATGGATTTCTTAATAAAACACCGAGCAGTAATAGATATACACAAAAAAGTCCTAATTTTAAATAAACAAATCCAAATTCCCCTCAATCAAGAAACAAAGAGAAACTACCCAATATCTGGCATAGTGGCACAAACAAACAGGGTTAAAAAATCACAACAACAATATAAACATGCAAATAATATTACAGACAGATATAATAAGGACAAAAAGAAATTCCAAGCATTCATGATTGCAAATGAATTGATAACACACAAGAAAATAGAACAAATAATAAGAGAAAAGGAACAGGATATATATAATCTGCCTAAAAATATAGCCCTAGCATTTGGCGTAACAGCAACCTTTACAACACACAGAAAAGTACGCAAACAAATTAATAAAATATTCCCAAGGATAAAAAATAGGCCGAAAGCCAAAGTAGGCAGAACAACAATGATAAAAAATGAGGATAAAACGGCATTCTTTCTACACATAAAAAATGTATATAAAGAAAAACCAGAACTTGAGAAAGTATATGACAGTATTTGCTCACTATATAACCAACTAAATCAGAAACGTATAAATACTCTAGCAATCACACGTAGGGGATGGAGAATGAACTCCATAGAGTGGGAGATGTTAAAGAAAATGATCTATGATATTTTTAAAAAAGGCCAGATAAAAGTTATAATATGCAATCCAGGATTGAAAAACGAGTATGTCGCAGAGGACCCTAAGCCCATTTTAAATATAGATATAGAAAAGGAAGCCAGAAGTTACAAATTAGGGTTAGCAAGAGATTACGTTATAGAGAAAGATACGGAAAAAACTTTAGAAATAAAATTAATGGGGAAAATAGAAGAAGAAGATGTAACAGTCTGGAGTTGCAGATACAACTCAGACTGGCTAGCCTCTAAAAAACTGACAATACAATCACAAATATACACTAATTTTGAAAAATTATTTCTAAAGGTTCGTGGAAGCGCAAGAGAACCAATCAAACTTTATAGAGAATCAACAATCGCCTACCTGGAAGAAACAGAACCGTACATTGAGCCTACGTTAAGTTTAAACCTTAAGGAAATCCCGCAAAATGATGAAATGGTAACCTTAAAAGATCATAACTTACAAAACATTTCACATAGACAGACAAAAAAGGCCTTAGAAGACCTATTGTCAGAATATAACGACGTATTCGCAAAAACAGCAAAATACATGGGTAGAACTAACATAACAAAACACATCATAGACATTGGAGACGCGAAGACAATAAAAAGCCGACCATACCGTGTGTCGCAAAAAGAAAGAAAAATCATTGATGAACAGATAAACGAAATGCTAGAAAGCGACGTCATACGACCATGCCATTCCCCCTGGGCGAGCCCTGTAGTATTAGTCAAGAAAAAGGATGGAAAAACAAGGTTCTGTTGCGATTATAGGAAAATTAATCAATGTACAAAGAAATCAAACTGGCCTCTACCGCAAATAGATGATATTCTAACATATTTAGGAGATGCGAAATACTTCAGCACCCTGGATATGTTCTCAGGATATTGGCAAGTCCCAATAGAAGAGGAATCTAAACAATACACGACATTTGTGGCACAAGGGCACGGCCCATATGAATTCAATGTACTAAGTTTTGGTTTATGCAACGCTCCGGCCACGTTGCAAGAACTGGCAGATAAGGTATTTTGGGACATGAAATGGAAGGAAGTGTTAATTTATCTAGATGACATTATTATTTTTTCACGCACAGTAGAAGAACATATAGAAAAACTCAGAAAAGTGTTTGAACGGCTGCGACAAGCCAACCTAACATTGAAACCAAAAAAGTGTGAGTACCTCAAAAAACAAATACGAATTCTGGGATTTAAAGTTAGCGAGGAGGGCATTCTCCCAGATGATGACAAAATAATCTGTGTTAAAAACTTCCCAAAACCCAAAAAAGTTAAGGACGTACAAAGCTTCTTAGGATTATGTAATTTCTACAGAAAATTTATACAAAATTTTTCTACAATCGCACGCCCTCTACACGAGTTAACAAGAAAGGCAACAAAATTCATATGGGGAACACAGCAAGAGGAAGCATTCCAAAACTTAAAAGATAAACTTATATCAGCTCCAGTACTACATCACTTTAATCCAGAAAAAGGAACGATCCTACGAACTGACGCATCAACGAACGGAATTGGAGCTATTCTACTGCAAGAAGATGAAACCAAAACGGCACATCCAGTGGCTTACATAAGCCGAAGTTTATCAAATTGCGAGAAAAATTATTCTATAAGTGAGCTAGAGTTATTAGGTGTGGTTTGGTCAATAGGATACTTAAGGCATCTGATATATGGACAACCGATAAAAATCGTCTCTGACCACCATGCACTATGTTGGTTGCACACAATAAAGGAGAGCAATCGACGATTAGCCAGGTGGGCACTAAAACTGGCAGAATACGACTACACGGTAGAATACAAGAACGGCAAAGCACACAAAGATGCCGATTGTATGTCTCGAAGTCCAGTATTCCCGGCAGAACAACAAAACGAAAGGGATCTGGATGAACTACCGACATTCGCCCTTAAAACGGAAGAAATAAACGATTTACAGGAAAAAGATCCAGAAATAAGACAACTGAAACAAGCCATACTAAGCCCAGACGACCCTGATATAAATATAGCATTCAGACGCAGATCAAAAAACTTTAGAATAACAAATAACACTCTATACAAAGTAAACTCTAGTCCAAAAGGCCTACAAAACCTCCTGGTAGTACCCAAAGGCATGAGGGAAGAAATAATGTGGGAGCTACACGCCTCGCCCACTTGCGGTCATTTAGGACACACTAGACAAAATAAAAAACAGATTTTTCTGGACCGGAATGCTTAAAGACATTGAGAAGGGCAGCATTATAAAAAAAAGCCAGGCTTGTTGCAACCTATCCAAGTAGGCCTAATATTTGATAAACTAGGAATTGACTTACTAGGTCCATTTCGAAGAAGCAACCAAGGGAAGACTATGATAGTCGTAGCAACCGATTATGCTTCAAGATACGCCATCACAGCCGCACTACCTAATGGAAAAGCCGGCCCAGTAGCTAAGTTTTTATTAGAAAAAGTGTTTCTAATACATGGTATACCAAGAACGTTATTAAGCGATAGGGGAAAAACGTTTCAATCAGAATTGGTACGTGAGATAGGAAACATTATGGGGGTAAGAAGTCAATTCACCACAGCATACCATCCCCAATGTAACGGATTAACAGAAAGATTAAACAAAACTATTGCAGATATGCTGGCTATGTATTGTAATACGCAACAAACAGACTGGTGCTCATATATACCATTCATAACGTTTGCCTACAATACAGCAATACAAGACACAACAAAGTTCAGTCCATTTATGCTTACATTCGCCAGGGAACCCACCTTACCGGTAGAGGCAGCGGTAACAGATAATGAAATACAAACAGACTCATTACAGATCAGAGAAAAGGCATTGGCAATACGGGCAATAGCAGTAGAAAATATAAAGAAAAGTCAAGGGAAAGACAAAGTAAGATTCGACGACAGACATAGAGAATTGAAATTTCAAGAAGGAGACAAAGTAAAAATATTTATCCCTATAAGAAAAGTAGGACGTAGTGAGAAATTATTATTAAGGTGGTTTGGGCCATACAAAATAGTACGAAAAATGGGAGAAGTAAACTATGAAGTAGAAAAAATTGGTGGAAGGAAAAAGATGACAGACACTGTTCACGTCAGTAGAATGTTACCATATCACGATCCATGGACTGAGGCAACTCCTATCTGTAACGACGATGTCGAGGAAGGAGGCACCAGTGAAGTTGAAGAGGATACAGGCAACATAACATCTACACAATTATATATACAGGAGACGGACAGGGTAACCAACGACTTCGAGAACAGGTTACTAGCTCTATTAGGGGGGGGGGGGGGGGGGA